>JAATLQ010037584.1:0-57998 GCA_013421005.1 Heliconius erato x Heliconius himera | reverse complement strand
GTTGCGGTAGTAGTTGCTGAGTCATCCATTAGCAGCTTGGAGCAAGGCTTAAATAATATAGCCACCTGTTTGCATGAGTGGTTCTCTATTAATGGCTTAGTCCTTAACACTGAAAAAACTCAGTTTATAAAATTTAATCTGGGGGGTCGAGTCGATAAGCCATTCAATGTAAAAATAAGAGGAAACTCTATTAAGCAAGTAAATGTTGCGAAATTTCTCGGTTTTCATGTGGACCATAGCCTAAAATGGGATGAACACATACAGCAGTTAACTATAAAGCTATCCTCGGCTTGTTTTGCATTAAGTCGCGTAGCGTCAACCATAGCCACAGGCGCGGTTCGAGCTTGCTATTTTGCGTCGGTTCAATCCTCCTTGCAGTATGGTATAGACATATGGGGTCGTGCTGCAGACTGGGAACGTCTCTTTCGAATTCAAAAACGAGCGATACGAATTATCGCTAAAGTGGGCCAAGACACTTCCGCCCGACCATATTTCTCACAACTAGGTATATTGACATTACCATCGTTGTTAATATACAGCGTCGCGGTATATGTGATAACAAACTACGAAAAATTTTCTAAACGCAGTGATGTAGTTCTCTATAGTATGCGCTTCCCGAGTCGTCTAGTCTCAACTAGTCGAATTTTATCAAAAATGGCTAAAGCTGTTGGAGTGATGGGTCCAGAGGTATATAATAGACTACCTTGTGATATCAGAAATGTTCCTAGTGTCAACGTTTTTAAATACAAATTAAAGAAATGGTTAATCGAGAAGTCGTTTTATAGCTATAAAGAATTTTTAGAAATTAATATTATAAGATAGAACAACAATTTTAATTTATATATTTAATTTTTTCGAATAATTTAAATAAAGTATAAAAGTTGAATTAATATAAAATAATGCAATGTAATATAGTGTAATTATCATATAACCTAAATGTGTATTCTGTTTATTGTTTGACTTGTAATTGATGTTACCAATAAATTATGATTATGATTATGATTAATTTACGTTATATAAAGTGTTTTACCTGTAAATATACAGGAAAATACATGTATATGTGTATATATATATAGATATTACAGGTATTTTCCGTATCCAACAAGATGACGTTAAAACTACACTAACGTAACATTTTTCAACGCCTTAATTAAGGCAAATAAAATGTTTGATTATTTTCTCAACTTTATTACAGTTGTTCAAAGGCGAAAATCAATGTGTAAATAAACAAGAAGCAAATCACGTCTGTCTGTAGCAAGTCTTCGACGAAAATAAAGTGTAACGGTGCAAAGTAAAGAAACACGCGACATTCTCGCGCTGAAAGAAGTGCCGGGATTCGCCTAAACATCTGCCAAGTGATAAAACTATTTATAAACAGTAGTATGCGCGTGATCAACCACTTTGGGACTATGCTCTATTTTAATCACAATCGAAACTATTAGATGAACACGGAAGAACAGCCGTGGCGCAGTAGACGTGTCAGGCTGCGGGTTCAATTCCCACTCGAGGAAATGAAATATTTATATTACACTGCTACATGCGGGATACAGCGTGAAAATGAATGAAACACGTACAAATTGTTAGTTTTTTTTTTTATTTTAGTTATATTAATCGATAACATGATTATATTATTAATGTAGTTCATGTAATTGTTTAAATAATAACTGTAGTAGATGAAAGAATAAACTTGTTGACTAACATAACCTTTTAATATTTCGTTATTGTAACATATAATAATCAACCGTGTTATCATATTATTAGTGGCAAAAATATAATCTCAATATATTATTATACCAAAATCATTATATAATACTTGGAAATGATTCTATATGGTGGAAGCGTCAGCGCTCCTTTTACGGAAACGGCATATAGGGCAAAATATTTAAAACCCGTACCTAAAGAAATGAATCAAGATAACAGTTTAGACGTAGGATTTTTTTTTATTTCACGATGTTAATCTATATATTTCGTGTGACGCAGTTACGCATTGATACCAATAACGTAAACACATTTTACTACACAAATACAAGGTTAAACAACTTTGAAGTTTGTCGCCAATACTTACGACTCGATTTCGGAATGAGGCACATGTGGCGGTTTCCCTTTGATAGGTTTATGTGTGCTTGCGTCGTTCTTGAGAAATGGCGTTTTATTTTACAACGATAATTTTACTATTTATTTTATTAGAAAAAATCACTTTTTCATTTTTGGGATTTTTTTTTAATTTTAATAGGCTTTTATAGAGTACTTAATTAAAACTGTGATTTCATTTAAAGTGGTGCTGAAAAAAACACTCTGTATATAAAATCTAGATATTATATTAGAGAAAAATTATGTTGATGCTTGAACAAAATTTCGCGTACTCATAAAATTACAAACACATTACAATGCGGTACGCGGTCTCAAAACTGCCGTCGGCTAGTCGTGTATCATTAGCATACAGTGTGGGCGGCCGCGTCATTATCTTAATGAATTTGGGATCGCGAAAAACTTGAGAGGCTTAGAATACCACAAATGACTCCGTGGAACATTAATTGGATTAATTTGGGTATAAACGCGGTAAGGTATAAGGGAGCCAGAAAAGTTATAACGATTTACAAATTTTATAATAATAAAAAAAAATATCTGCTTCACGCTGTATCCCGCACACAGTAGGGTAGGCAGAAGGCACTTAGTGTTAAGACACTCCGTTCTCCGTTCTCCGTCCGTTCGTGCAAGATTTCAGATCTGTAGATTTAACGATCTAGGAGGAGTAGCATTACAACGAAACACATTTTTGACCAGTAAGAGCTTCGCTTTGCTCAGCAAAAAATATTTTATTTTCTAGAGTGTGGCTCGAAAGCTATTCACACTTTGTGCCTCTGCGCCTTCACTGGCTTCTTAAATTAAATTTGATAAATTTATCTAAAGTCTCAAACACGATACTCTCATTAACAAGATCGTCGTAACGGAGCTTTAATTAATGACTCGATGGCATCTTCGCTGGAAAAATTAATCAAGAACCCTAATTTTACTAATATCTTAATATTTTATAGTTTTTTTTTATTTTAAAGAAGACTTTAATATCTCTAAAGTATTTTACATGGATACTTATAATATTTTTTTCTACGTTTTGTCTCGTTCGTTTCGAAAGAAACCAGACCTTCTAGTACGTACCTCTGAGATTATTCTCTAAGTATGAATGAAGTCCTCTTTTAAATGTTATCACTGACATTACATATTGTGTATTATAAAAGCTTCACGCTGTATCCCGAACACAGTAGGATAGGCAAAAAAACTTAGTGGTCACTTCGTTCTCCACTTTTCGCCGAATTCTAAAAGGATAGTGTGTTCATTGGCGGAAGTGAACGCCGCGCTTTACCTCGACACAAGAGCGAAGAAATGAAAACATATATTTTAAATATTTTTTTTATTTTTGTTTTCTTGAGTGGGGATTGAATCCACAACCATTGCGCATCACGTTTACAGTCACACACTTGTGCCCCTGTGCCACGAAAGGCATCATTATGTAATACGTAAAATAAAAAAAAATGTGACATAGCAGATTAATAAAACAATTCGCAATATCAAAGTGCAAAATGGCCGCTTTCACGGATGAACATTCATTAATAAAATATTGTAGCATCATTCCAATAAGAATAGGTGCCAGCCTGTAGCGGGCGACGCGACAATACAGCCATTGTCTTTTCAACATTTCACCGTGACAGCAGCTAAGCCCTTAATCCTACCACATAAAACCGTAAAGAGCTTGTTTCAAAACTTCTAAACCTATTCAGCATTTTCTAAGTTGCGGTGGAGAAGTTCGAAGGTTAATTCACAAAGTCGAGAATTTCTCCACTAAAAATTTTTCACGCCAATTTTGATAGCTTAATTAAAAAATTCTCAACTCTCTACATTTCTAATTACTTTCTGCTTTACGCTCTTTGATTAAATAAATTAGCTATACACTCGTTGTACGGGTCCGCAGGCCACAAATAAACGAACCGGATCTTTTATGTGTATCTTTCAATTTACCCTAATTGAATATGAATGGCCTTATCCCTAAGGAAGGCCATCATTGACCTTACACAATTAATTTCATTTACGGGAATTTCTCTTGAATTTTTAATACCTCTTTGTGCCCCAGTAATTCATTATATAAATTATTCTATTGTACATTCCACTTCGTTATTTACGTGTTCTTGCATCTTAAAGACTGATTAAACCAAGCCTTCTTCGACCTACTTATATTTTGTTTAAGTATAAACTTTAAATTACATATTTGATATGATATGATATTGTTTAATTTTCTTTAGACGATTGCAGGTTAAATTAGTCGGGTTTACGCTTTTTTTAGTATACTACAACTACAAGTTGGTGTTTTTTTTATCTACCTGCTTTGCGGTTGCTCCTTGCACCAAATCTAATTGCATGCATTTAGACTACTCTACATCTAGTCCCCTGCATGATGTAGTGCACTTGAAGTATTGTATTTTATACAGAAGATTATTATAAAATATTATACCCATTTTATTAGTGTATATAACTATCTCGTAAATACTCAGATGTATCAGCCGTCATACACAAGAACAAATCTTCAATTATTATAAACCACATAGGTCTGTACATGTTATAGGCATAATAAATACAACATTTGTGTAATTATACATTTAAAAAAAATTATACTTGAAAAGGCTGTCGTCGTGGCGTAGTGGCACAGCATCTTACTGCAAGCGGTTGTAGGTTCCCACAGAGGAGTGTGTATTATTTTCATTTCCTTGCTCTAGTAATAAAAAAGAATAGCGTTGAGTGCAGCCACTCAACACGCAATGTCTCGAAAATAGGGCGGAAAAAGAACGGAGAGTCTTAACACTAGATTACCTCCGCCTATCCTGCTATATTTTTATTTATGATTACTTATTTATATACGACTCTTGCTTGAATTAAATTCTTGGATATGTCTTTAGTATAAGAGCCTAATTGCAATCAGGCAGCACTCAAGTGCTCTCTTCACCTTAAGTCTAGGGTCAATCGACTACATTAGCACTTAGTGACTAGCAACATACCTACTCTTATTGCATTCTGCAATAATTAAGCTTTATTTTTTTAGTTATCTTTACATATTTCGAAAATAACTTCTTCTTTCTTTTAGCAAATATTGTTGGCTTTTAAATAAAGCCAACAATATTTGCTAAAAGAAAATGTTTTAATATTGGATTTTCGTCACGATGCGAAAGAAAATGTACTTAAAAATTTTCACGCGCAAGTTCTTAATTTTATTATTACAACAGTGGCCGCGAGCATCGCCCGCTTCATTTTTATTTAATGTTATATAGGTGTATTTAGAAAATGATAGTTTTTTTAGTACGGCTATGTATACTCTTATATACTAAATAAATAAAATCCTATTTCATAAATCTCTTGGTGCCTATCTTTTTTTTAATTGTTACAAATACAGAACTCTATGGACTTTATTTGTAATAACAATAATTATTAATAGCCTAACTAGCCTGCTAGCCTTACAGGTTACTTAAAATAAAAATCGGTTTAATTTTAAGCCCTGAAACACATCAACAAAGCTTTATCAGATGCGCCTTCTCAATAGAGGAGGTAAGTACCTGTGTAACCTCGGCGTGGAACTGGCATTTACTTATATGATACCACATTATGATCCCGATGAATATATCTGATAAGCAAATGGATTTCTATTGTAGAGCACATGTTTAAAGAAATTTAAATAAAAATTAAATCAGCTTCACGCTGTATCCCGCACACACCAGGGTAGGCAGAGGGAACTTATTGTTAAGACACTCCGTTTCCCACTTTCCGCTGAGTTCTGGACCAGTGGCGGAACTCAACGCCGCGCTTTACCTCGACACCAGAGCGAAGAAAGGATATATATCATTTCCTCGAGTGGGGATCAAACCTTTAACCAATCGATCTAACAGTCATACTTTGTGCTCCTGCGCCACGACTGGCCTCAATTTTGGTTGAGTACTTTAGACATTAAACGGATGGACATTTAAAAGAAAACTTCTAAAAACATAAAGTAAATCGGATCTCTTATAACGATTTCTATTGACCATATATGCATTTACTTAATTCTAAACTCTATATTATATCACTTGTAACATAATTATATTTAAAATCGAATAATTTATATACCTATCAACCTAAGTATGGCCCGCTACATAACTTTTTATGTATAATTTTCCTAATGAAAGTTCACGATCATCATATTCCATAGTAGTCCATTATGAAATGAATAGTAATACTATAGAATTACACACTAAATCAAAAAAAAAAAAAACTACGTTATAATGTAGATTTAATTTTTTTTATTATTTTATAAAATATCCATCAAATTATTATTAATCTTCAACTGAGAACTGTCTTTTATAACAAAAGAAACAGGTCGTCAGTTGCTACTAGGTCTTGTAATAGATACAAAAGTTTTATCATTAATTTATTTGGATATTAAGTGAGAGGGTTAAATTGTTTTATTTATTCTCCCAAATAATTTTTAATTAAATTATTGAATTGATTCGTTTTACTATAAGACTAGCCACCCGGCAATAATATAGCTCGCTTGAACTACATAAATTAAAAAGTTATACAATTTTAAAGAATGTTCTTCGACAAAATTGTTATAAATTGAATTGAAAAAAAGCTGAAACTTTTTTTTTAATATAGGTATAGATATAGTTTTTTAAAATGGCATTATTTTTAGAAAACGAAAGTAATGTACATTAGTAAATTGATAATAATGTAGTTCAGATCAGCTTTATGCTGTATCCCACACACAGCAGGGTAGACAGAGGGAACCTAGTGTTAAAACATTTCGTTCCCCACTTTCCGCCTATTTCTGGAGGCATTGTGTGTTGAATGGCAGAACTCAACTCCGTGCTAAGTTTTGTAAATTTAATCTTGTAAAAACAGGCAGGTTTTTTGTTTTTTAATAATATTTTTTCCTCATATTCTGTTATTTTTAAATATATTATTTGGTTCCTATTACCTGTAATATGGATTAGGTCTCTGTCTATATGTAATACCTTATAATGTAGAAACCACTAAGAAGCTATTTGCTGAACTTTAATCCATTAACCGTTAACCAGTGATTGTGGTGGACAGTATTGTCCAGTCCATCTATCAATAGACCTGTACTAATAGAATTTTAATGATGTTTAGAAGTAATACAAATGTTTGTATGTGAATATTAATTTTTGATTACTTAAAAAGACTTAAAAAATGATAACTTATTATACTTAATTAAAAATAGTCGGAATTTAACCATGTATCATCTCTAAAAAATTATGATAGGAACGTAATAATCATTTTTGTCTTCTAAATATTTCTTTGTTTTTTTTTTTTTAAATTAGAACATGCATTTCAGTTTAATTTTTAAATGAATTTATGAATATTATATTTGAATTCCAGTAAAGGAAAAAGAAAAAAAAATGTATTTTTTTATCAATGTTACATATTGCACATTGATAAAACTATACAAAACGCACGCGTACCTGCATGTGGAAATATTGACATTTATATAGGTATAGGTAATGTATATAGGTAAAATATTGACATTTATATACGTAGTAAAGACTAGAAGAAAACATTAATTTCAACTTTAAGTTCATACGTGTAAATAAAATCTCACTAAGTAGAAGCTACAAAACTCGAAACTTTTAAACATTGTGAAAGGAGAAGCGGTAACTTGAAATAAATGCGCCTGGCAAAATGTTTTTACAGAAGAAAAATTTATATCTTTGCTTCTGAAATTAAAACAGGCACTCCAGTTTAATTTTCAAATGAATTTATGAATACTTACTCTGCATTGTCTTTTTACATATTTTTTTTATCTACTAAAATTTTATTATATTATTGACTACGGAATTAAATACTATGTCTTCATTATTTTATTTTCAAGTAAATAGCAAGTTATATGATAAAGACCGTTATGTGGGCAATAACATCCACAACAACTTTTCTCATATCACAATAACTCTGTCTCGTGTAACACAGCACCATCGACTGTATACGCTTTAATCATATTTACTTATATATATTATGTTAACGAAAGAAATGTAAATATAAGTCAAGTTATAAAATAACTAATGTTTTAATTAAAATGCAATAAATTATCATGCATGAAACTAAGTATTATTTATTGTGAGTAAACATTAAAAAATAAAAACAGAAGTTAAGAGTTATTTTTTATTTAGTTTTTTTACTTTTAAAGGGTTTTGTTACTGACCTGCTCTCGAGAGTCTGTAAAACAACAGGAATAGACTCTTCTTCAGGTACTTGATAATTAATTTGTGTTGGAACTTGAGAAGATGTTAACGCAAGTGCCTTGTAACGTGATTGTTCAGCAGTCGGCAAGACGATATCCACTGACCGCGACCGAAGACTTGACCCGGGAACCGTTAAACAATCACCTCCTTCAATTAATTCCTCTGCCCTCGCTCCTCCGGAAACTTTGGAAAAACTTGAATCTACAGATGCCGCGCGATCACGTTTCAGTTCAGGTACAGCTAAATAAATGTCATGAACTAAGCTGTCTCTTGCATTGTTTGCCTGATCAGATGCCCGAACATTTTCTAACGAGCTGCCAGTAGGTTCCACAAAAAATGCTTCTTGTCTAGATATCGAGCGTCGTCTTTGCGGTAAAATAGGGGGCTCATCGATTGGGGGCTGCAACTCAAAGGATGGTGCACCCGGTGACGGCGGTGGAGAGAAGGACGGCGGCGGTAGTAATGTTTTAGGTGCTGGTACTGACGCCAGAACAATTCGTGGTACGTCAGCATCACTTTCATCATCATCATCGTCATCGTCTTCAGCTGATGAGGATGCTGGTGGTCTTTCAGGCGTGGATCGCTCTTCGCTGCGACGTGCCAACCAAGTTTCCATATGACGACAATGAACACATGGTGGAGGTGTACCTTTCCCAGAACGACGTCGAGACCATAGCCGTGGTACCTGTCACAAATAAAAAGCATGTTTGTAATATCATTCGCTAGGCTGGCTGGTAATAGACTCAACCCGCTGTGACCCGACCATTAAAGTGTAAACAGACATTTAATTTCCAAATCCTTTTCATAGATTTACAGAATTAAATTTTTTAAACTTTTGTCTGTAAATGATCGTTTTAATATCAAATAACTGCAAGCAATTAATCCTATTACCTCTAGGTAAGTGCCCGAGTCATCAGATCCGGCGGAATCGAAGGAGCGGCTGCGCGCGCCTTGCTGTGGTACTGCCAGCAAAACACTTGCACCAGCGCCTCGTGCTGCTTCAAGTTGAATCTCATCAAATGACGCCGACCGGATCTATGAAAACAATATGTATGATATAAATTATTTATTTGATATTTAAATTCGCATTTGAGAATATAACAACATAATTAAGCAATGTAGTATAGAAAATAAATGGTACAAAAGTGAGATCATTCATCTTGTAACAGTATTTATCTCTTAATTGAGAATTCGATCAGCCTAACTGACTTCGTATATCCGGAGAAGATGGCGCATTTCTACTGCGAATTTTTCTGTCATATGTTGCCAATGATATCTTAATGTATGTCATGGCGTACGTCGTGTGTTTTTATTCACCCACTGACGTGTACTAAACTCTTTTCGCGGGCAAAAGATTTTGAAGGAAAGAGATTACCAAGAGAACTGCTTATGAAAAACTTAAGTCAAAGTAATACTATGCCTAATCACAAAGACAAAATAAAAATATTATAAGAATGATTTTCTGCTACATTTCACTTAATGGGATTTGTATCTTTAAGACCACAACCACCACAATCAGTCAGACGCAAAATAACTGTATACTTTTATGAGCTTTATATGTACAGATTAAGAGAAATTAATACATTTACTTTACTTTAGTATATATTAGGGGTCGTATTATCAGACCATTCCAGCAAAACCGGTATTTTTGATACTGACTTGACTGTATTCCAATTTTGTGGATATTTTTGGAATTTGACAAAATTAGAAATTTTTCAAGCCTCTTTTTTTTCGTACAGTTAAGTTAGGTGGATATTTACACGAAAATAGTAAATTAAATTATATTTACCAAATAATAACATTTCTAATTATCATAAAACAGTTTAATAATAAATCAATGTAGTCTCAACATCAATAAACATTTGAGATCAAAAGTAAAATAACCATCAAATATAGTTTAAAATTATTTTAGTCGAATTATTTTTTATTTACTACATAAAATATTTAAGATATTATTTTAACATATTTAAAATTAATCAAACTTAACAAGAAATTATCACTAGTCATAAAACCTCATAATATAATAATAATTTAAATAATTAATTTACCATAATGCATAATACCTATGCCGCACTATGCTAAATAGTCAAAACTTAAGTTCCTAAATCCAGTAGCATATTAAAATTTTAAACAATCAAGAACCTTTTTTTTTAACGTGTGGAAATCCTATACGGATACCCGCCCGCTCGAGTAGGAAGTCGAGCGAGTTATGAGGGACTCTCAAACTGCCAAATATAGACCGTACGGTTATCCACTAAAATTTCATGATGCTGCTTCTCGACCGGCACGGAGTAAAATCTTCCGTGGAATGGGACGAAGAAAGCTTGCAAGGGCCAGGTCGCTTACTCGGGCCAGGTTAGCAGACAATCAGCTTCTTCAAGCTAACAGCCCTCTGGTTCATTAGGGCGGAAGGCGGCGGTCGTATACCACGATCCGACAACACGGTCTCTAGCGGTGGATGGCGAGCTCGACAGACCCATACCTCGTCCGTTCCACTGTCGCCTTCTCGAGCACAGTGGCTTCGCAGAAGGATGAGACTGCGTCATACGACGTCTCGCTGCTAGCAATGGCTCTAATTACGGTTGTCAGGGTAAGGTCTTCGCCTATGACGACGCGCGTAGTGTTAACTTGAGACGCCAATGCTGACCACACCTCCAGTGTGTAGGCCATCTTGTCAAGGGAATTGTCGTTGGTGGCAGCAGACATCGGACTCCTACACAACTCTGCGACACAGATAACTCCCTAAGCAGCCATGGCCCGTAAGCATCTGTATAGTGCAGAAGGTTAGGACGCCGGGGGACCTCGCTAACTACTAGTCTGGATGACTGAAGACTGGATGAACAGCCTTAATCGCCCTCCGGCCGGTGAATGGTGTTACCAGCCGAGACTCTCCCACTCTAATTGCGGCTTCTTGCTCCTCCTCGACGCGTCTTTGGCTTGTCGGTTCCCCAGACATTAAGCATGTGGGAATACAATCAACAACCAGATCGTAAGTGGTAACACAATTTACCACAAGAAGAGAAAGCTCTCTCTGATCCTACACTTCCTGGAATATTTATTGATTTATTCTAGACCATACTAAGATATTTTCCTCTATCGACCATTTTCGTATAGAACTATTCTTATTATAAGGGCAAACAGCAGTCTCTGGTCGTATGTGGATGAAAATCTATGAGTTTGCGTTTGTTTTTCAACAACTTTACTCATTATCGACATTGAAGTCTTAATCGGAAGAAATCGATCCGATCCTCAACGTTGGCACTATGTTTTCTCATCTCTGTGCATTCTGTGCTTTAAAAAGATATCAAACTGTTCATTTGCTGAATGAAAATATATTTTTTTATTATTATATTTTAATAATTATATAATTAATTATAATATTGTAAATAATTTAATTAATTATTATATTGTACATAATTTCATTAATATAATATATTAATCATTAATTCTAAAAAACAAGCTTACAGGTTGACTCGACTTCATATATTTTTGTTTTAAAGTGGTGTTAAGGTCACAAATAACTTTATCATGTTGCATAGTTTCTAAATTTTGAAACATACACAATTTTGGAATCTCTTGGGATTCTAAGAGATTTCGTTGCCGACGGTCTATATAGACACGCATATTGGTCACAAACATTGCATCTAACTATCTCTAATCTAACAGAAGCTTGAATTTATCTTAGTAAAAACAAAAAATATTGAAAATCTCGGATGTGCTTAAATTAAAATCGGTATTTTAAGGCCCCTTATTTGGTCTGACATCCCAATATTTTCGAATTTCAGAATCCCGGTTTGCGAAACCCAGTGTATATACTATATAAGTTATATTATATTGGTTTTACTGTGGAAATAATTTTTAAAAATAACTAATGGAATGTATAAAACAATCTCAATAGCAATGGATAGTTCTTCATCAGCAGGTCAAAAAGAGCAAGGTCAAGCATCCTCTCATGAGAACACTCGCTACCTCTCTTAAACTACTCCTATTGAAGTTTCATGTTATAAAGAAAAACATTTTTCTTCAAACATTTTCTTTTATTACTATTTTCTTTTCAAATGTAATGTTTTTCATATTAGTTTTTGGATGTTAGGACCCCTATAAACATTTCTTTTAATATGATGCTTTTATCACTTTTAATATTAATAATATATTAATTATTTGACGAAAAGCAGGAATTACGATTTAATCCTTTGATTATATTATTTATATTTTTATTATTCTTTTAAAATAATTTCCTATAGGCCCATTACGAGTTTGTGTATGACTGATGTGTTATTTTAAATTTAGTTATAGCCTCCCATAGATCCCATAGATCATGAATAGTATTTAAAAAAATAAACCAAATACAACTTCCTTTACAAAATATTACTAAATAATACAGAGATAACGATCACTTTTTGTAGCGTGTTAATTTAAAAAAAAGTTTACTGTTATATTTTGCATTTATTGGCACTTGGCCATATTGTCAGGAGGACCAACAACCAATGGGGAAGAAAGGTCTTCGAATGCGGCCACGTCTCGGCAACAGGGGTACAGGCCGCCCTCCAACCGGGAGGACCGACGACCTAAGGAAGACAGCGGGAGTCCGCTGGATTCAGGGGGCGCAGGACCGGACGGAGTGGCGTGCATTAGGGGAGGCCAGCAGTGAACTTCGAAAGGCTGATGGATGGATGGATGGATGGATGATTGGCACTTGTTTTTTAATATTTGCCAATTGTTAAGAACATTGATATTTTTGTTTTATATTTTTGATATACACATGAAAATGGGAGCCAAGTACAATATTACGTATATGTGAATTCGCTTAATCGACTGACAAATAATCTGACTTTATCAAATGGTGTTTTTGAAAGCGAACGCGTGAGTTACTACACAATATACCCGAATTCACATAAGTGTGCCTACGTTATTTAGAGAGTTCCTTTATTTATTGATTTTAAGCCCCCAACGCAAACGAAGGGATGTTATGAACTAAGTTTGCCGTATCTGTGTATATTTATGTCTGTTTGTGGCATTATACTATTGTTAATTTTGATATTCATCCACTTGGGAGCACAAACGGATAAACTGATTTTGATCTAGTTTTTATAGTTTGAAATATGACTGTTTTTAGTATTCTTTTTGAATCAGAATCAGCTTTACGCTGTATCCCGCACACAGCAGTGTAGGTAGAGGGGACTTAGTAATAAGACACTCTGTTCACCACTTTCCGCCGAAGTCTGGAGGCATTGCGTGTTGAGTGGCGAAACTCAACGCCGCGCTTAGCCTCGACACCAGAGCGAAGGAATGAAAATATATATTTAAATAAATATTTCATTTCCTCAAGTGGGAATCGAACCCGCAATCAGTTGATTATACAGTCACACTTTGTGCCCCTACGCCACCATTTTTATTCTTTGGAAGATAATTGACATTATATTTAGCCTTGATTCGATTTCTTGAATCTTCTTCTTTTCTTGAATTCTTAAATCTATACTCTTACCGAATAGAGTTGTATAGGATTCAAAAATGGATTTTAAATATTTCGTATATTAATTCACTACGCGTAACTTGGCCTGATACACTACTGTGTTTAGTACATAATATGATAGAGTTCTTCCTAAAAGTCAATAAATATAATGACTAAAAGATATTTTTTTACTCAAAGACGCTCAATAGCTATCTACACGAAGGAAACTACGGAAACTTTACCAATAAATATATTTGTAAAAGCATTTTATTGTGTAACAATATCCCTTATAGTTTTATCTTGACACAATGCGGGCGGACACCACGTCGCTCTGAGCATATGTCGAACAAAAGTTTATTAGAAGTTATTTAAGCTTTTGTTATCATAGATATTTATTAACTAAAGAGGATTTGTTTTGTAAAATCTTCTAATCCATATCTGGCTGTTTGTACATGGAAGATATGTGACAAAATTTATTGTTGGGGGCATTTTAGATTATTGTCTGTCTGCGCGTTTGTGCACGCTCATCTCATAAACTTCCCTCAACATTTAGTGTTTATATTATTTCAATCGGTTCGTAAATTAAAAGTTATGACAATACAAAGTATATTGTTCAAAGTAAATTGCTATAAAAGTTTTGTTGAATTAGTTAAAACTTTAGTTTTCAATGTATAACAATAATTTTTATTAAGGCGTTTCTTATAGTTTAGCTGGATTGTTATGTTTGGTTATCAGATGTCCCAGATCTTCTATTTTTATATGTCAATGCAAAATGCTCCTCACGTTTAACAACTTTTGTTAAAGCGGACTTTTCTTCTTTCTTATAATGTAGCTGAACTCTTGTTCATTAGAAATCTCAAAATTTAATTTTAATATGTCAATATAAAATTTTCATAGCGCTCAAATCCTTTTGTTAAGGACGCTATTCATTAGTTCTTATAGTTAAGCTGGACCAATACGGTTTCACATCAAGCGTGAAAGACTTACAACTTAATAGCTATAAAACGAAAAAAGTTTTATTCAAATCCGTCCAATAGTTAAGAAGATGTGCGTGAACAAATAGACGAAAAGGGGAAAATTCAAAAAATCATAGATAAGTTGTTCAATTACAAATGTTATATTACCCTGAACAACTTTTTCGTAAAATTATGTAATGTTTCGTAAAATTATTAAATGTGATATATTATAATATAGATAGAATATAGAAGAAGACGAACGTATATAATAAATTCTTACGTTATAAAAAATAGGATCATCATCCATACCTATATTATAAATTCGAAAGTAACTCTGTCTGTCTGTCTTTTAAGCAATCAGGCCTAAACCGCTAATTCAATTATGATAAAAAACTCATATAGAGATACTTGAGGGTCTTCGGATGAACATAGGTTACTTTTTTTTCTCATATTTGTAATATTGTCGATATATACTAATATATTAAAATACTTTTTAGTTTGATAGGCAATTTATTCTGCCATCTTAATAACAACCGACCGTTGCTAAGCAACGGTTTGCAAAGTTTGTTGTTATAAAAAAACGTCACCCAAAATGAGCTTGCTTAACGCATACATGGCGTGCGCTGACTCAACCTTATGAGATACATAAAAACAATGTTTAACATAAATGTTGTTCTTTAAATAATGTTTAAAAAAATCTGCGATGGTATATGTTTATCTCTGAAGGTTGAGCAAAAGTAACCATTTTAATTAATTTACTTTATATTTATCGGGTTTTTGTTGTATGTATTTTCTATAATTTGATATTGATCCTTATGAAAATGAATATAATAGTCACTTTTAGCATTTCATCTAGATTGAAATTATAGTTTATTGTATAACATTCTAATAAATAATTAAGGAGATGTCACTGATTCGAAATGACCTAGCCTACGAGCGACATAGTATGACCGACGCGAACGGGCAGATGACTTGGCGGTTTTGTAAATTTTCATACATTTTCGAACTAATGTTAATTTTTATGTAATTATTCACTGTGTATAATTAATTCATACTTTTCTTTAGTTCTTCGCTTATTCCAGTAGTAGATTAGTTAGATTTTCATAAATTTCTTGGTGTGGTGTAAGTTGCGGCCCTGCGCGTCATCGGCATAATATTATTTAAGTATTTATTATTTAAGGAAAGAATTGTTGGTCATTTCATGTCGGTTGGAAGGTTATCTATACCGTTGTTATACACTTAATAAATTATAGTTTTAGTTTTTTGGGATTTTACTTGATATTGCTCGCAAAACTTATCATATTTAATGTAGAAAGGACTTTAGTTATTTCATATAGTATCTATGTACGCGCGCAAGGAAAAAGATTTTTCCCGGGTAAATCAATAAAATCGATCACTGAAAGTCCAATAAAAATCAGTTCAGTTATTCTGGACATTAGCTCGGGGAAATAGAAAGACAGACAGAGACAAAAAATATAATATTTTTTTATTGTATTTGAGTATTATGTAAATAACCACATGCACTTGCAAAAACATAGCAAAACACATTTAATTTTAATTCTTTTAAATATTTATTTTCTTTGATGATATTAATAATGTAGCTGGTTTTATTTAGTTTTTTTTATTAATATTTTAATATGATTACGTTTACTTATATCTTTTTTTCTTTTAAATTAGTTAGATATTTTCAAAAACAATTTTATAAATATATCTAATAAGCATTCGTATACTTCAAGCGGGCGAAGCCGCGTCCGGGTCCGCTAGTTATAGATATATCTAGAAATTTATTGATAAAACGTTACTTGCATTTTTAACTATTTCTTAGGGCACTTCTGTAGCTGCCACACATCCATAAAGTGTAAAAGTTTTTTTCATGTCTAAAATTTAAATCGTATCTCATAATAAGGGTTATATAAGTAGATAATAAAGATATAGTGTCTTACACGATCAAGTCGAGTCAAGGAGTATCTAAATATACCTGAAACTGTTATTTTTTCTTCTATATTGGGGGGCAAAGTGAAAATTATGATAGCTCCAAGTAATTGTTTTTATCCTCGGTGGTGAAAACAACTTCTGCATTCTACAAGATCACGTATAGTAGAGATACAACAAAATAAAAACAAAGAAAACAGTGGAGAACAGACATTCTTAATGGGAACGGAGTGTATTAATCCTGGGTTCTCAAGTTCTCTCTGCCTACCCTGTTATAAAAAAAATAAACAAATAAGGAAATCAAATAAACAAATTATAATTATAGAATAAAACTGTCTAATTCGTTTAATTTTGTTAATAATTTAAAAACACTCTCAAGTACACCTAAAGTTATTATAATTATGCTACAATCGTGCCGGTCTGGGTTGACACTTTATTCTACGCCGTGATTTAATATTGGAAAATATTAAAATACCAGACACCAGGATAACATAACTCCAATCTCAACTTAACAAAATTAATTATTATTTGAGTGTGGAATAGAGAAATGGGTGAGTCTCAAAGTTGTATAAAAACGTTACCTCGACATACCCGTGCTAGTGCGATTGTTTTTATTTTTATTTTTGAGGATATCCTTTAAAGATTACAAAAAAAAATATCTGACGATTTTCATGGAATGATGCAGCTAAGACCTTAAAAAAGATATAGAGCCTACAGCTGCTAAGAACTATATTTCTACTCCGCGTCTCTCTTTCCTTTTCACTCTTTCTCTATCTCTTACTCTCTTGGACCCTACATTTGTCATTACCGTCTACCTCATGTTGATTTCACTGACGATCACAATAACGTGTCTGTTTTTCGTAGATGTACGTTTTGATTTGTATTCTGTGTGTTAAATCAATTTTATTAATTTAATGCAGTTTTATATATATTACAATAATGTGTGAAGTTAGATCTGATTTAGTTCGTTGGTAAAAAATTTCCAGAATTCGAATCGTCGTAACACCTGAGATTTTAGAAGATACTTTAGATTTAGCCACGTTTTCTTTTTATTACAAATAAATAAATAAAAATTAAAAAATTATAACCAATCCTGCTTACAGAAAACGAAATGACGAGATGACAAAAATTAACCAAATGAAAATTAACTTTGAAAACGAAACCAGTGACGACAAAGATTAAAATACTTATTTTTAATATTTTTTATCTATTTTTATCTCAATAATAAAATTGAACCTGTACACATTATTTTAAATTAAAAAATTAAATTAAATCATTATTTTGTTACAACCAATAAAAAACTAATAATCAAATTAAGAATATTCCACCAAGGAATTGACAAGACTAGGTTGAACCGTTTGTATAAAAATCTAAAGCTCGAATATTTTATCACGTTATTTTTTTCGATTTTCAAAAATCGGTCATGACCTTTCACTCCTTTCAAATCGTCAGTCATTTCAAGAAGAAATTGTTTTGAACTCATTAAACGTTCCCTTTAAGTATCTGACACGCTCGAATAACTTACTTTTTCTACCCCTTTTTACTGCCACCCTCCCCTAATCACTCGTCAGTTTAATATCTCCTGATTATTAGAAAGATATAGCGCGCATGCTCGCTAAAAAAAGAAAACTTTAAGATTTTATTGGTTTTTTGACCAAATCTTCAACAATCCAATAGGTAAATTTTACATCTCCCCTAATTTAAACATATACGTTTATATTCATTTATTTAGTTAAAAAACAGAAAACCTATTGAAATGAATATCATAAAAGAATAAATTAAAAGTAATTTAACATAATGAAACAATGTGTTGTTTACACATCTACTTATTTGTATGTTGTAAATAAGTAATAGGTATGTAGAATAATATAGTGCATATATATATTCTATAGCACCACAGCTAAAAATATACATATAATAGATCTAACCGATTAAATGAAGGTGCAGCTAGCAAAAAAGTACACAAAAGCAAACTGCTTTCGAGCAGAAATTCTTTTTTTTATTCAACTTTCAGCATAAGGTAACGGTAGTTATACGATGATAAATAACGAAATCTTTCATAAACAATTACAATTCCCTTACATTTGATAGATACCGGAAGAGATGAAAGTATGTGAATATAACTACCTGCTTGGGCACCTCGAGGCTGCTCTGGGTCTTCATGTCCTGCGGCGTGGGAGTCCGGGAACGTTTGAAGGTGGTGCGCAATCGCTGCATGGCAGGCGGGGCGGGCAGCTGTGCCGTTCATCTCGCGGGCCCGCCCCGCCGCCCGCTCCGCTCGCCACGCTCAACAACACTGACACAAAAAGCAATATTATAGAATATATGGAACATTTTATAATAATACAGTTTTAGCTTCAACATAATACATAAATACAGCAACTCTACACACTCATGTAAATTGTACGTATAATATATATATACACAATCTACACCACACGGACATTTTATTAAACATATAAAATCTAGCAACAACTAAGTAAGTAGGCACATAAAAGTAATGGCGTGTTTCTAATCACTGCCGCTATTATATAATATTACTTTAAATATAGTAGCGCAACCAGTGTTGCGTGGTATTTTTTCCATGTAAAAACGTCTACCTATACATATAAATCATCAGAGTATCCCTAGTGTAATAAAATTTTCACCAAGCAAACAATTTTTCTTCCTATTACAAAACTTACGATACATTTTATACGTAGGTACGTATAGTAATATTATATGATGAATGGTAAACTAAGAGCTCTGTAAGTCACGCACGGTGCGGAGACGATAGCTTAGTAATATATTCATAACTTTTCGTATACTACCACAAGAACTCACCTGAATACTTTATATCTTGTAGGCCGGTCGTGGCGCAGCGGCACGAGGTGTGACTGCAAAACCGACTGGTTCTGGGTTCGATTCCCACTCGAGGAGATGAAATATTTACTTAAATTTATATTTCCATTTCTTCGCTCTGGTGTCGAGGTTAAGCGCGGCGTTGAGTTCTGCCCCTCAACACGCAATGCCTCCAGAATTCGGCAGAAAGTGGGGAACGGTGTTTTAACACTAGGTTCCCTCTGCCTACCCTGCTGTGTGCGGGATACAGCGTGAAGCTAATTTAATTTTAATTTTTTTTTTTGTAAATATTGTCGTGGGAGCGCACACCGTCTACACAATGACAACAAAGTGGAAAAGTCACATTCGAAATTCTGTCTTGAGTGAATGATTGATTGCTGTTTTTTTCGTACTTGAGGATTTGCATTTTACTTATGTATATTTTATTTTTACATACTTTGTAAGTTAAATTAATTTATAAATATTAGGCGTTGTAATATAAATATATTAAGAAATTCAGTAATTGAAGTAACAAATAATTATAATCTACATATAGAGTAGAGTACGGTCTAAGCAGTAAGAATCTAGAGCTACGTGTATGACGTTCTATTTTCCTACATTCCGCCCCAATTGAGACATGTTTTGAGTATCATTGAAAATAAACTTCACCAATTTTAAATTTCTTATTACTCCTATAAACTAAAAAATAAAAAAATAAATTAGCTTCACGCTGTATCCCGCACACAGCAGGGTAGGCAGAGGGAACCTAGTGTTAAGACACTCCGTTCCCCACTTTCTGCCGAATTCCGGAGGCATTGCGTGTTAAGTAGCAGAACTCAACGCCGCGCTTAACCTCGATACCAGAGCGAAGAAATGGAAATATAAATTTAAGTAAATATTTCATCTCCTCGAGTGGGGATCGAACCCACAACCAGTCGGTTTTGCAGTCACACCTCGTGCCGCTGCGCCACGACCGGCCTCCTATAAACTAAATTACTTAATTAGTACTTATATTAGACAAGTTCCTATAATATTAAAATAAGTTTTGTTAGAATTTAAAATAGATTTACGCATGAGCTTTTCTCTTATTAATAGAAATTTCCTGCACTATTGTTTACACTTTAGCAAACTGAAAGGTGTTTCAGTATGACGTCAAAGAGTGGAGGCATAAAGGAAAATGAACTTAAATAGTAGGCATGGTAAGCGAACGCGTATAATAAATGAAATTACTTTGTCCTACACTTTTTCATTATTTGCTTATATTATGTTTTTCACTTCTTGAAAAGTAAAAAAAACAAATTTATTTAAATAAGTACAAAATGACTAAATTGAAGAATATACTAAGCGTAAAAATTCTATGATAAAGTTCATAAAATAAAAAAAAAACTGTGGATGATTTATTAATATTCTAATGTCTGTAAAGTTAACGAGCTACGATGAAGACGTAAAACGTTTACCTGCCGCAACTTGCGCTTGAAACGATGAGACCAAGTCTATTTGGAGTCTTTCAAGGAAAATTTACATCGTTTTAATAAAAAATATTTTTTCTGACATTGTTATTATTTTTAGGTAAAAATATACATAATAAAGCCAGAAAATTGATATGAAAAAACGGCCTTTACTTTTTAATATCAATATTTTTTTTATTAATACAAAGATCAAATCAGATTCACGCTGTATCCCGCTCACAGGAGAGTAGGCAGAGGGAACTTAGTGTTAAGACACTCTGTTCCCCACTTTCCCCCGAGTTCTGGAGGCATTGCGCGCTGAGTGGCGAAACTCAACGCCGCGCTTTTATTTACAGTGACGCTTCTGCGCTGCAACTGACAAATTAATACAAGAAATTATAAATATTTGATGTCGTCGTAGCGCAGTGGCACAAGCGTGTAATGGTCGTGGGTTCGATTCCCACTCGGTGGAATTATATATTTAATATTTTTATTTCTTCGCTCTGGTTATATCAAGTAAGTATAGTATTATAACATTTAAATGCCATTATTTTAATATATTTAAATATAATTACAATTTTAAAAGTAAACTCTTCCAGTTCCTTAACAAAAATATAAATATCATTATTCAATTTATAGCTAAGAATATTTTACAAAGATAATAATAGAAAGCTAAAAATACATAAGTATAAAATTTTACGGAAATTTTCTCGCAAACTATACGGAAAGTCAACATTTTTGTTTCGTCGTCGTTCTTTGTGGTCCATAAAAGTAGTGTATCCCTTATTCCGCGTTTTTACCATAATTCCATAATAATCATTTATAAATAAAAACTATAAATGAAATAATGTTTTTTAACAAGCTTTATCCAAAACAAAATAATGCTTTTTTACACACTTTATACATGTTAGGTTTTCGCGGCCTACCCGAGCAGTAGGTAGGCCGAGACAAGCTAACGTGAAGACACATTCCACACAAGTTCCAGACGTTACGTGATGACTCGCGGAACTTAACGCTGAAATATGACTACCAGTGCGGGAAAATAAAGGTAACGTATCATCCTAACTGGGAATCGAATAAACAACTGTCTACTAAGATCCATTGGCTATGAAGGCCAATTTCTTTAAAAAAAGAAACAAAACAAAGAAAAGAAGAGAAATTTAAAAAGAATAGATAGCGTTGTGCAGGATATGTCTAACAAATTGCTCGGAAGTTAAAAGTAGTAGTGAGTGCTTGAGAATAGAGCAATTCATCACGGGCTTAGATAGTAGAACGTACGACTTTAAAAGTAAACGTACATACATATATCAGGCTCTACGCAGTGTAGGTATGTGGAAATATGTATGTACTAATAGAAAAAACATTTATATATATATGTAATATCATAAAGAATATCCCCGTGTTTAATAATATCATCCTGATAATCTCTATATCTATCTTGTCTCTCGCACACAGCTGGGTAGGCAGATGGAACCTAGTGCTAAGACGAAAACTGAGTCGTTCCCCACTCTCTGCCGCATTCTGAAGGCATTGCGTGTTGAGTGACGGAACTCAACGCCGCGCAAATATGAAAATAAAAAAAATATATAACATCTCTTTTTAGGATTTCATGTGTCAAAAGTATAAAACGGAACCCACTTATCTATTTCTTTTTTTTGCTTCACAATTCCCTTCCCTTGATTCCCTGAGTGAGAACCAAACTCCCAATGGTCATGCTTGCTACTATAGTAGACGGCTACTATCTTTCCCATATTTATAATAGAATAGAATATTGTTTATTGCACACAAAAGATATGAATATCACAAAATAATGAAAATATATATTTCTAAGATTTTATGCAAAGGCGGTCTTATTGCTCAAGCAATCTCTAACAGATAAGACAAGCTTTAGTAAATAAGAGACATTTTAATAAAATAAACGGGAATAGCGTTACAGTGCATATAAAATATAGAAAATATTATATAACAAATAATAAAATAAAAATATATATATTTTTAACATTTTTAAGTGTTATTCCACACTTAAATACTAATTTTTATACATTTTTTGAACAATTTTTTTTACGTTTCCTATATAATAATATTATATACTACATTAATACTTTTTTGTATAATACCTACATATAAGCATATACAATATATTACTGAGTATTTTTTTTTATTAAAATAAATTATTATTGGACCATGTCTTGTACTTACGTGTAGGCATACTTAGGAATTCTGTTTTAATGAAACCCATTTCTTGTTAAGTCAATGCTTAAATATATCTCTTACATGAAATGGTGTACTGCAAATAATTAAAAATAACATTAGCCTACACTTTAAAAAAAACTTAAAAACAAGGTTAAAATTATTTTCTCGCTATCCTTGTTAAGGATATTCGGTTCATACTACGAAAATATTGTATTGCTGCCGGAGCCGGACACGTGTGTCACACGAAGTGGGTCAAAATAACGTTGCAAAGTGTTCTTTCATTGGTAGATATTTAGATAGATAGATAGATAGATATAGGTGAAGCTATAAAACTGATCTCTAACTAGAAGCATCGTTATTGATTTCTAGTTATTATTTGCCAGACGAAATCGTATTAGCCAGTCGTGGCGCAGCGGCACAAAGTGTGACTGTAAAATCGACTGGTTGTGGGTTCGATCCCCACTCGAGGAGATAAAATATTTATTTACATTTATATTTCCGTTTCTTCACTCTGGTGTCGAGGTAATGCGAGTCGTTGAGTTCCGCCACCACTTTCCTCCAGAACTTGGCGGAAAGTGGCGAACGGAGTGTCTTAACACCAGGTTCTCTCTGTCTACCCTGATGTGTGCGGGATACAGTGATGCTGATTTAATTTAATTTAATTCGTATTAACAGCATTGTAGCAAAATGGCAAATACTGATCTTATAATAAATATGATATAGGTACGTTGCGGTACGGAGCACTACTTTTTACATTCTTAGGATATATAAATGTTCTACGCTCTAAATATAGACTATTCGCGGGGGATCTTTTTAAAAGCAAAGGCGTACAAAAGGTTTAATATTTTATTTTCTTCTTTTTTTATTGCTTGTCGCTTTTTGACACCAAAGGATAAAGGACTTTTTGTCTGTTAATTAAATATCCACAACGCTTAGAGAGAAAGGAAATTAACTTTGAGACTTCATTTTAAGCTTGTGAATCAAGAACTTTTAAAATTATTTGTTTGTAAATAAGTTCTACCAAAAAAAAATTACAGTTGCGTTTTATGGTCCAAAACTTAGTACGTTGGGTAGTAGTAAAATAAATAAATAAATCAGCTTCACGCTGTATCCCGCACACTGCAGGGTAGGCAGAGGTAACCTAGTGTTAAGACACTCTGTTTCCCACTTTCTACCGAATTCTGGAGGCATTGCGTGTTGAGTGGCAGAACTCAACGCCGCGCTTGTCCTCGACACTAGAGCGAAGAAATGGAAATATAAATTTAAGTAAATATTACATCTCCTCGAGTGGGGATCGAACCCACTACCAGTCAGTTTTACAGTCACACTTTGTGCCACTGCGCTACTACTGGCCTGGCCTGATGATACAGAAGGTTTTTATCTTCATCACTTTAAATGAAATGAAAGCACAGTTTTAATTAAAACTAAAAGACTAATACAATTAAAAGAAAATAGATTTGTAAAAATGGAAAACTACTTTTTTTACTAAAAATATAAATAATAAAATTATCGTTGTAAAATAAATCGCCATTTAAACACTAACATATCAAAGCAATAACATCAAACAAAACGCCTCATTCACGAAATCAAGTCGTAGATATTGGTGGTGAAGTTCAATGTTGTTTTAGGCTTATTGTAGAAAATAGGTAATTGCGTTAAATAGAACGAGAGATTTGCCTTTCTTGTTTTGTTATTTTTTTGAGAATGAAAAGTGGCAGATTTTTGTAGTAGTAGGTGTTTACGTTATTGGTATCTATTCTTAACTGCGTCACACGTAATACAGTATGGATGAAAATCATGAAATGAATATATATAATCCTACGTCTAAACTGTTGGGGAATCTTGATTGTTTTTTTAGCTATGGGTTTGAAATATTTTACCCTATATGCTGCTCCCGTAAAACAAACGCAGTCGCTTCCAACCTGTATATATCGCCAATCTGTACGATTTCGGTATTCTATACAATACCTCGACAATGCATAGAATACCTGGGGTGACCAAGCAATGTATGAAATATTATGAATATTACTCTCCATTACATACTTCATATAAATATTTTTTTTTGTATGAAGCATCTGCTGTTCCACGGGCAATTGTAACAGTATATACCTTGAGTATAAGAAAAAAAAAATTATAAAATAAAATATGCATGGCAATATACAGAGACACGACTGTGAGGTGTATGCCGTGCGTTCATTTAACATATCGGCCGCCTTGCGGTAGTGCGTTCGTTCCAACGACTTATATTGATCTCACAAATCAATCAACATCACGAATCACTATTCTAATACAATCTTAATATAAACAAGCGTAACAAGTACCTTCGGAAAGATCACACACAAACGTCCCGGAGAGTTCAATAAGACTGTTGCAGCCACAGTCTGGTAGGAATTCACGGTGTAGGGCGGGGAGGGGCCCGTACTCTTTCTTCCTTTTATTATAACTAGTTCGCAGTTATAGTGGAAAGGAAGATAGGACGCGCTCTTGGCTTATCTTCGGACGGGCTTCGAGTTATGACAATGTTATATTGTCGAGTCTGCAGTTATCTAAATAACTGACACAAGAACAACTTCTGATGGCAAATATCTTATTAAAGCGATACCTTCTAATGGCATAATATGGAATTCTTAACACTGTTTCCTCTGAATCTCTAAAAGATTTTGGGTTCTTCACGATCACAACTATAAAGAGTTCTAACCACTAGACACAATACGAGCCAAGGCATTATTTATTGAATAATATTTTCAAAGGTGTTTGGGATATCAGTTACACAATGTGTAAAATAAATTGATCTTGGTCCATATACCCTTATTCAATCAGCTTCACGCTGTGTAGCAGAGTAGGCAGATAGAACCTAGTGTTAAGACACTACGCAATGCGCCCAGAATTCGGTGGAAAGTGAGTGGAAAGTGAGTGTCTTAAAACTACACCCTCGTTCTGCCTACGCAAGGTAGGTAATGCGCGGAATACAACGTAAAACAAAAAAAAAGTGAAATTTGGGAAAATTGGTTCATTATTTTAGTACAATCATCTATACTGTCAACTATATGCACTTAAAAAACACAGTTATTCTCCAAACACACTCGTAATAATCATGAAAAAGACACATCGATTTTATTTATACGATATGTAGATGTGCTATTTCCATAAAAAAATATTTTGCAAGAATTTAACAACACAACGCAATTTAAACAACAATATACAAAGCGTCATTTGGCGGTTCCTTCAATAAAATAACAACAATTTAAACAAGAAAGAAATTCTTGACTTAATGAAAATAAATTTATACAACGATTGAAGTGAAATAAATTTTCTTACATCAATGACGCAAATCTGAATCAAAATATAAATAATTCAAGGAGTCCCCGATTTATATTAACATTTAAACGTCAAGCTTATTTTGGATGTAGCTTTCTTAATTTTCCTTACATCTCAAACAGAATAAAATATCTGTTCATATCAGTATATAACAAAATAAATAAAGCCGTAATTATGGTTTAACTTAAATTTTAACTTGCTTCAAACACAAATTTAAATATTAAATTAAATAAACTATGTACTCGTATAAAAATATTTAGTTTACTTTTATCGCCCCGTTTGGATATTGAAACCTTCACAATCAATACCATTGTTCTAAAATTACGATATCGGGTTCTTCGATTGAAATTTAGTGGAATTGAATTTTCATTAAACAGCGTTTATAAAATTAAAATAAGAAGGGTTTCTGATATATAATAAATAATGCTAAGTATTTTTTTTTCGGCTTCTCGCTGTATCCCACATGTAGCAGGGTAGACCTAGCGTTAAGACACTCCGCTCCCCGCTTTCTGCCCATTCCTGGAGGCATTGTTCTGGTATCGAGATAAAGCGCGGCGTTGAGTTCCGACCTTCAACATGCAATGCTCCCAGAATTTGTTAGAAAGTGGAGAGCGGAGAGTTTTAACACTAGGCTCCCTGTGCCTACCCTGCTACATGCGGGATACGGCGTGAAGTTTAAAAAAAATATCTTAATTTTTTGATTTTTATAAATGCATCATTATTGCAAGGTGTTTTCCTAGTCAACCTCCATCTCTAGGTGCTTGATATTATTTAACACCAGAGTGCTTATAAAAACAAATCAAACGAGTCCTTTAGAAATCCCTTTACCTACCTATCGGCTTCATTTTCAGATTAGGGAACCTAGTGTTAAGACACTCCGTTCCCCACTTTCCGCCAAGTTCTGGAGGCATTGCGAGTTGAGTTGCGGAACTCAACGCCGTGTTTGCCTCGACAACAGAGCGAGGAAATGAAAATATAAATGTAAATAAATATTTCTTTTCCTCGGGTGGGGATCGAACCTACAACCAGTCGATTTTACAGCAACACTTTGTGCCCCTGCGCCACGACTGGCCTCATGTTTTTATAACTATAAATATATGTAAAATGAATAGTTTCCTTCTCACATGTAAAGATGGCATCTGAGGCATGTAGTCGCCAAGACAATAGCGTAACGCACAAAGGCATACCGGTACGCCCCGATATTTGCTTTTATATCGACAAAACCATTGCTAACAAATACTTGTAAGTGTATCGGATACAAGACTTGGTATAATAGAATAATTCATTTACTATTTACTGGACGATAATTTCTGTTTAAAGTGAAATAAAACATTTTGTTATAATATTTTAGTCCTTATTTCAGCCTTTATTATAATATATTCTATAAATGGAATAGAAATATAACAATATATATTTCTGTGATTATCTATTTATTGAGGCCAGTCGTGGCGCAGCGGCACGAGGTGTGAGTGAAAAACCGACTGGTTGTGGGTTCGATCCCCACTCGAGGAGACGAAATATTTACTTAATTAGTTTATATTTCCATTACTTCGCTTAAGCAAGGCGTTGAGTTCTGCCTCTCAATACGCAATGCCTCCAGAATTCGACAGAAAGTGGGGAACGGAGTGTCTTAACACTAGGTTCCCTCTGTCTCTGTCAGCAGGGTTGCTGTGTGAGGGATACAGCGTGAAACTGAAAAAAAAAAATCTATTACGTATAATTTTTCGCTGTATATATGAGAGATGAGACCTAAACCTCTGTAAAATAACAACTTAACTGCCAGTTCTCGTAGCTTTATGGCGTCAAATCGTAGATTGCGCTCTGTCGTGTGCCTTAGAAGGAATTTATTAATTGATTGACGATATAAACTGTACACAGTCGTAATAGATGGGAAGAAGAACGTGATTTAAGATTTAAATTTCTCTTGAAGGGATTAGAAAATATGAATAGCAACATATTGGTTTAGCTTTAGCTTTTATGGTATACGATGATATGCATATAGTTAAAATTAGTTAAAGGCTATAAAACAAATGACTAGTCAGACAGATGGACGACGACCAGGGGTGATTTCTTGGAAAAACGACTTATTTGATTAAGTTTATGTCAATTGGAAGATATAATGGAATGGAGATGGTTCCGGAGTGGTATGTCGATGACCGGCAGTGAGGGAACTCAACGCCGGGCTTTTTTCGACACCAGAGCGAAGATATGAACATATCAAATATTTAATTTCACAACTTGTCACGTTTACAGTCACTTCTGCCCCTGCGCCACGCCACGCCTGCTTCTGCCTCTGCGCCACGACAGGCCTTACAGTACAAATATAGGAAAAAAATCAAAAAGTGAACATATGATGAGATTACATAGAAATGATTACGTCCGCATACTTAAGTTAATCAATTTTTATAAATTATACTAGCTGTTGACATACAACGCATTTTGCCGATTTTTTAATATTAGTATATTATTTTTTTTTATTTATTGAAATTAGTTTTTTGGCAACAAACGTTGTAAAACATCAAGTTCCACGAAAAGGAATACATTCAAAATTTTTTACGAGATAAAAACTACAATCAACCGTATAAAAAAGGCCTAAAAATAGATTTTTTAATTAAAATGTTTAAAAAATAGCTAACCATTTTTTTCTAAATACGTGCCTATTTGTAAAAAAACTTGCAATATAGCTAGTTTGAACATCACAATATCAATTAATAACACTGGGGCACCTTGAGGTACTATTATTTTTGTAAGATAGTTTAATAAAACTATATTATACACACTATTCGATTCTTGCCGTCTATCTTATGTATAATAAAAACCTGCTTAAAGCTGGATCCCCCAAACAGAGGAGTAGGCAAAGAGAACCTAGTGACCTAGTGCTAAATCACTCCATTCTCACTTTCCGCCGAATTCCGGAGGCGTGTCGAGTGGCGGAACTTAACGCGCTTTGCCTCGACATCAGAGCGAACAAATGAACATATAACATCAAATAAACATTTCATTTTCTCGAGGGGAATGGAACCCACAAACAGTTGCGTTTACAGTCACACCCTTGTACCCCTGCGCCACGACTGGCCTCGTCTTATCTCGATCTGGCTAGATCTTATATAAAATAGAAAATAACTTATTATATAAATAATAACTTATGTATAATATAACATGATAGTGACAATTTTCTTATTGCAAGTATGTATCTGATGAAAGAATCGCGGAGAAAGGATTATGTGATAACTTTTATTTTAGCTTATAACAAACAACCACCAGCTGCTGTTTTTTTCTCGAAACCAGAAAAGTAAAGTGCGGCGTTAAGTTCCAATATTCAGTACACAGTGTCTCGACTTCGAAAGGAAAGGGAACAAACAAACTGTATTATATCTTTATTTATTACTCTAAGTTTCATTTGCAAAAAATAATACAAAAAAAAATCAGCTTCACACTGTATCCCACAGTATGCACACAGCAGGATAGGCAGAGTGGCAGAACTCAACGCTGCGCTTAGCCTCGACACCAGAGCGAAGAAATTGAACTATAAATTTAAGTAAATATTTCATCTCCTCGAGTGGGGATCGAACCCACAACCAGTCGGTTTTACAGTCACTTCGTGCCGCTGCGCCGCGACTGGCCTCAAAAAAAGTTGCTATTAAAACAAAAAAAAAATATCTATCTCAAAATATACTTTGCTAGATTTTGATACAAATAGTACATGTAAGGATTCCTTCGACGAAGTAAGCATTCATTATTACTACTAACGACCTTTTTAAAATATAAATGGAGTAGTAATAAGAAAAATAATTAGTTTAAGAACGGAAGAAGTTCGTTAGCGTCTCATGCTTTATTCGATTTCAATTAGCAGTCGAAGCCATCGTTTGGTAACGACAGCTTCCGTAATTATAATTAAAGAATATAAAACCGGTTAAGTGCGAGTGGGACTCGCCAACAAGGTCTACGTATCAATTTTAGGATTGTATGTTAATGGGAAGTAGTTAGTTTGCAATTAATTGAACTACTAATATAAGTTCAATACTTTTTGGAAAACGTATAAATTTTTTAACGTAGCGGGATTTGAACCCTCGCCTCTTGGAAGCAACAAAAATAAGTTGTAACACCCATATAAGAATTTTAACATAGCCCGTTGAGAACGTATGGCTTAGTTGGTCAGAGCGGTTTCCAAGAGGCGCGGGTTCAACCCCGCTACATTAAAATGTTTATGTTTTCTAAAAAGTATTTTTCTTTCCTATGTGTAGAATAACACTTAAAATTGTAAAATAAATATAAATTTGTAATATTTTTCTTACGAAATATCTAAAAATTTTCACTATTCGGATTTTTTTCTTTTACTTGTTTTGTAAGTTTTCATTTTATGCCAAATTTTATAGCTGTAGGTCCACGGGAAGTACCCTATAGTTTTTGATTACACATTTCATAAAGGTATTTCATGCAACAAATTCGATGCATAAATTCTTCTATCTTTTAATCGCATTGACTTAGAAGCTTGATTTTTTCTGTGTATCAAAGAACCAGGAAAGACTCGATTATTTGATATTCATTTGAGTTTGATACTTTCACGCGGTCTCGAGATAATACTATTAACAAACGAGGTTTGGAACCTTAAGAATATACTATGTACATTTTAGTTATTGACGAAGTCATCGACATGTCATGACATTGTATAAAATACTTTCTGCATTCTATGTGTGTGCTGGGGTCACCAGAACACCTGTTATTATAGTTTCAAACGATGTGTACTTCACTTTGAAATGTTGTAGGTACGACTTGCAATTCGCTACTATGTAACTCGTACATTTATTTACTTAATTATACACTACCAATACGTATGCACGTACAAGATAATATCTTACTATCCTATAATAATATTATAAATGCGAAAGTTTGTGAGTAAGGATATTTGTTCCACTTTTACGCAAAAACTACTAAACAGATTTTGATTAAACTTTACAGAACTATAATTTATTCACGAATACATGGGCGACACTTTGTGTGAAAATTTTGTATAATTTATCTATCGTAAAACAATAACTTTAAGCGGACGAAGCTGCGTTTGGATCGCTATATGTATGTGCGTATATGCTAGTTTAGTCAATGCTATGCTAGTTTAGTTGGTTAGTCAAAGTGCGACATCGGTTTTCTGCAACGCAGCATGAAGCTTTTTTAAATAATTCAGTATTTTCATCCATCCTGGCATTGCGTGTTGAGTGGCGGAACTCAACGCCGCGTTATTATCTCGACGCCAGAGTAAAAAAAAGTTTACTCGAGGAGTAATCGAACCCACAACCTGTCACGCACACAGTCACACGCTTATTCCGCTGCGTCACGACTGGCCTCAGGCTTTTTATTTTTTGTAAATAAATATTAGCATTTCAACAATAGAGAAGGTAAATCATTTTTAGTCGTTAAAATATAACTATGTGAATCCACGAAAGGGTAATTACGGCAATTACATTGTGCTAAACTCACTTATAAGAGCATGGAAGGTTTCCCGTTTAGACAAAGATTACATTACATTATTCGAATCGTTTAGTGTAAGCTCGGGTAATCGTTTAATTAATTAAACATAGAATTCTAGTTAATTGGGGTTAAGGTTACCTCTATGAATCAACATATATAATTAATATTTTTCTTTATGAAATATATCTTTTCGTTTAGGTTCACCTGTCCACATCCTCCACATACCTGGAAACCTAGTGTTGAGAAACTCCGTTCCCCACTAGCTGCCGACTTCTGAAGGCTATAGCGTGTCGAGTGGTGGAACTTAACGCCGTCCTTTGCTTCGTTACCGAAGAAATGCAAATATAAAAAAAAAAATCTTCGAGTAAAAATCGAATCCACAACCTCTCGTGTCTGCAGACGCACACTTGTGCCCCTGAACCACGACAGGGCTTCAATTGTCTACATATGTACGATTATATAAGATGATTTATTATTTCTTGATCCTGATGCGAGAAACGAAGTGTTTGGTGAAGCAATAATTATCTTCAATTATCCTCATTAAATAACAAATAGATTAGGTGATGGAGAGATTTAGCGGATTAAGCAAAACTGCTTCGAGCATACTTTAGCTACTTAGTAAAATCCTTACAAGCAGAATTTTTAACCTTTTAACATATGTGTGATTGTAAACGCTGTGGATTCGATCCCCACTTGAGGAAATTAAATATATTTTTTAAAATTTATATTTTCATTTCTTCACTCTGGTGTCGGACAAAGCGCGGCGTTGAATTCCGCCACTCAACACGCAATGCTTCCAGAAGTCGGCGGAAACTGGGTCTTAACACTAAGATTCTTCTGCCTACCGTGCGTGTGATACAGTGTAAAGTTAATTTAATTTAAAATATTAGTAAATTTAATTTAAAATATATACTCGTACATACTACAACAAAATTTTAATAGTATATATTATACATCAATTCGTAACTTAGAATGTTATTTTAGTATTATAGTGACTTCTAAAATAAAGCTATTAAGTTTGAGGGAAGGGACCTCTGTGTATTTGTAAAGCTCTACATTATTACCATAACATGTAACGAAGAGGAAACATAAATTTTAATCTCCAATTTCACCTCACTCCTCATATTTATTTAGGAAAAATATTTTACCCAGACCGTTGAATTAATGGAGACGTATATACGTAGGAACATATGGACGTATAAAATATACTTAAAACGTTCGTTAAAATAAAGCTTAATATATATATTTCTTATTTACCTAAAAATGGAAAGTTTAGTCGTCAAATTTTAGATTAAAGATTACTAATTTTAACCTGAGGTTTCGCTGGCTTTGTTTTTTTAAATACTCACATAATCATAAAAAAAATAATTAAACAATGACATTTAATTAATTAAATTAATGAAGTTAAGAAGTAAAATTAACTAACTTAGGCTAGGATGCTTGCAAAGCAACAACGAAATATAAGAACTGATATTCTTATTTAATTTAATATTGAACTGAGAACTTATTCTATTATAAATCGTTTAATACGTTTCAGTCCTTGTACTTACAAATGTATGACTTTTTATTATTTTTTTTAGTAAAAAAAAGATATATAATTAAAAATGAAAATATAACAAACAAATTCAATTTCTCATTTCTATTATTAACTTAAGTAAATTGACTACTTTCATCTCTCTTTGTTGAAATAAAAAATCCTAAGTAAATAAATTAGTTTATGGTATATTATTATTATTATTATTTTATTAATTATTCATTTAATTTGTCTATGTGATATTAACTTTATATATAAAACACTGGTTAAATATTGTATGTTCTCATATTCTGTTATTAATATTTCATACAAAATACAGCAAAATCAAAGAAGATAGATTCCTATATTTTGATGAATTTGATGACTTTGAAGTTTAATTTTTCTGTTCATCTTGTTGATATTAATTTCAGCTTAATACCTCCACGCGATCTCAAGATAAATGGTCTTAACAGACAGATGGCCAACAATGTGATCTTATAAGGGTTCCATTTTTACCTTTTGAGGTGCGAAACCCTAAGACACTGAAAAATGTACTCTATAATAGTATACATAGATTGCTAAAAAACGTAGTAGGTATAAAGCCAACAAGAAAAACACAACAAAGTATATTATTAGTTTGAAACACAGCAATCTACCAACATAGAACTTCGGTTTGCGTTTGAAATTTTCAATTGATTTATTGCATATTCGACTATCTTAAATACCGTACAGAAATGTTATCGCATAGTATAGGTGTTATTCTCTAGTCTAACGTACATCACGTTGGCTTCGAAATCCCCCAAGGATTTTATTTGTGAAATCTTGACGAATAGCTGTTCTATTCTCAGTAGAGTCATATTTCTGTACAAGTTAATCTATTTTATGACCCTCTTTTCTTAATAAATGTTACTAAGCAGTAAATTGTATCTGAGGTACAAATTAATAATAAATTATTACGAAATAAACATTATATAGTATATTGAAGTCACCTTTGCTCTTAGAAAAACAGAATGACAAATAAAATCAATATATTATCTTATTCATATTTAATAATTTGATATCCTTTATTACTTAAAATCAGCTTCCCGCTGCATCCCGTACACAGCAGAGAACCTCGTGTTAAGACACACCATTCGCCACTTTCCGCCGAATTCGGTGGCTTTGTGTGTTGAGTGCCGGAACTCAACGCCGCGCTTTACCTCGACACCAGAGCGAAAAAATAAAAATATAAATTTAAATAACCAGTCGCGTATCCTTTATTATATTCGTGTTAAGCCAATCACTTATTGAGTTAAGCTACTTAGAAATTGCCCTTTACTCAAAAGATTGAATCTGAAAGTGTGGTCCGAAGTTAATCCAATTACTCATTTTCAGACGCCTGCATGACCTATAAAATCACTGCTATCAGGTATGCTACTTTTTTTATATAGTTGTTTAGCGCAGTAGTAGGCAGAGGGAACCTAATATGAATCGAACTCCGTTTCCCACTTTCCGCCGAATTCTGGGGGGCACGTGTTGAGTGGCGGAACTCAACACCGCACTTTGTGTCCACACCAGAGCGAAGAAATGAAAATATACATTTAAATAAATATTATTGTTAAATAATATTCTTTTTACACAAACCCATTTTTTAACAAAACACTCCTAGTCTTAGGCATACAATCGAATGTGGGTCGCCGTGTGGAGGTGCGAGGGTATCAAGCAAACAAGGCCGTTGACTTTGTATAATGATGTATTATTGACATATTCTTTTACAATAGTATAAAATAACAGACACTGTAGATACTACATATGTAACGAAACTCGTAGCAAATATCCAAAGAAAATTAATTTTTTTGTAAAAGAAAATTAACTTATACGTATATTTTCAAAAATATATATATTTATTTTTTATCAGCTTCACGCTGTATCCCGCACACAGCAGGGTAGGCAGAGGGAACCTAGTGTAAGACACTCCGTTCCCAACTTTCTGCCGAATTCTGGAGGCATTTCGTGTTAAGTGGCAGAACTCAACGCCGCGCTTTGCCTCGACACCAAAGCGAAGAAATGGAAATATAAATTTAAGTAAATATTTCATCTCCTCGAATGGGGATCGAACCCACAACCAGTCGGTTTTACAGTCACACTTTGTGCCGCTGCGCTACGACTGGCCTCAAAATTATATTTGTTTATACAAAATATAATATTACATCCTACGAACTATAATATCTCGTTTTGTCCCACTCCTATAGGAATTACAAAGGATCCTCACTAAGTGCACCACTGCACTTCCCTAAGAACCTATAAACTCATTTTTAGCTCTCTGCGTCACACAACTAGGAACGAAAGAGATTTTATATAAATAATATATACATTATGTCGGTCCCCTTTTTTTAAATTATAATTTATAGGATAATCTATGATATTGGAACAAATTTTAACCACTTAATGATTCAAGAGAAATTATTTTCAATTTCAATTTAATTCACTTAATTATATTTTACTTATTTTGACAATCAATCCTAGACGTAGAAGCCCATCGTGGCGCAGAGGCACAAAGTGTGATTGTAAACGCAACTGGTTGTGGGTTCGATCCCGAGAAAATTAAATATTCGCTCTGGTATTGAGGCAAAGCGCGGCGTTCAGTTCCGCCACTCAGCACGCAATGCCTCCAGAACTTGGCAGAAAGTGGCGAACGGAGAGTGTCTTAACATTAGGCTCCTTCTGCCTGTTTATACCGCACACAGCAACTATGCTGTGCACTGCGAAGCTGATTTTTTTTAAACAGCGCGAAGCTGTTTTTTGTTCTTCATAGACATAATTGATGTAGCTGTCAACAAAGATAACCTTATTTATCATTTTGTTTTTTCATTTCTTATAGAACATTTTAATATTCAGTCAATTTCCTACGAATTAATGAGAGAATTATTACTTTATCGAGGTCACAGCCAAGCGCTATGGCCAGCTCATGAAAAATTTAAACGTCATGTGAGTTCAAATGTACTGTGACGATAATTCAAACATGAATATTGCAACTGTAAATTATACAAATTCCGAGAATAACTATGGTAATTGATTATTATTATTGTATAAAATTTCGTTTCAATATTTTACAAAACTGAGGCCAGTCGTGGCGCAGCGGCACGAAGTGTGACTGTAAAACCGACTGGTTGTGGGTTCGATCCCCACTCGAAGAGATGAAATATTTACTTAATTTTATATTTCCAATTTTTGGCTCTGACGTCGAGTTTAAGCGCGGCGTTGAGTTCTGCCACTCAAAAAGCAATGCCTCCAGAATTCGGCACAAAATGGGGAACGGGTTACTGATTTAATTTAATTTATTTTAACATTTTACAATAAATTGATTTAATATAACATTTGTTCTTTCAGCGTCAAACTGTATCTCGCATGTGTCAGGCAGGGTAGGCAGAGGGAGCTTAGTATTACGACACTCCGCTTTTCACGTTCCTCGGAATTCCGGAGGCATTATGTGGTGAACAGTGGAACTCAACGCCGCGCTTTTCCTTGATGATTTCATTTCTTTGGATGACAATCGAACTCACAACCTGTCGCGGTTACAGCGTTTACACGCCTGTGCCCTTGCGCCCACGACTGGCTCTTATATAACGATTAATCATTATATATTAAATACACTAATAATAATATAATACTAATAATAATAATAAGTCATTTAGTAAAGTTAATATCTATACATATATTTTAGTACTCGTTCTTGTAATACGTGCATAGATATTTGCGAAAAGAGGTGTGTTATATGTATTCAGAGGGTAGATAAGATAATATTTACGGAGTTGGACGCCAGCGATAGCTTATAAATATTTTGTTCATACTCCAACTCTATCTGAGATATGTTCGTTTTTATTACAATGTGTCTCTAAATATTTAAAGTCAATAAACATAATATGGATATGGACGTATTTAAATAACGTTCAACGATTGTAAGTTTTTATAAGTTTCGTTATATACATACGTTTATATATATTATTTTTATTATTCCATAAATATGATTTATAATTAATTAAAAACCCCCGACATAAGATAAGGAAATCAACAACTAGGGAAGTCATTTTAGTCTTCAAACGGTTGAACATATTTTGAACATATTTTCTTGAATCACGGCTCACGGCCGGCCAATCTAAAATTTAAAATTGGTTCATCCGTTTGGGAGCTACGACACAGACAGACTTACAGATACACTCATACACCCAGAAGCTAGAGGCCAGTCATGGCCCAGGCGCACAAACGTGGAACCGCAAACACGACGAATGTTATGTTTTAAGATAAATTAATTTAGTTAACTTTTTCTTTTATTTTATTGAATACATATACTAAACTGAGTCTCACTTAGCGTATAACGCTAGCGACATATTAACACGTAAGTTTTACCATAATTATTATGTGAATAAACTATGTATTCAATATGTACATAACAAATCGATTTCCACTCAAGGAAATGAAATATTTTACAATTTTATTTGTTCGATCTAGTAACAAGGTAAAGCGCGGCATTGAGTTTCTACACGCAATGCCTCTAAAATTCGGCGGAAAGTGGGAAACGGAAATGTCTTAATGGGAACGGAGTGTCTTAACACTAGATTCCCAGGTTGTCTCTGCGTGCCCTGCTATGTGCGGTATATAGCGTGACTCTAAATAATAATAATAATAATAATACAGACACATGCACACACATAAACACATTCACTGACACGTCAAACTCTTAATTTAACATCCCTTGATGAGTGAACATCATAATCTATGTTGATTTAATTATCGTGAAAAAAAAATAAAACATAGAGATATATAAAACAATGTTTATAAATATTTATCTTTCAGTCTCTGTCAGTGTTTTGACATGGATTTCAAAAGAACGGTAGAGCCCGATTTAAATATTGTTTCTTTGCAAAGATTACAGCGGGCTGCTTGCTATTGAAACTTTTCTTGTTGCTATGATCAGAACGATAAGGGTGTTCTACTTCTATAATTAGATACTTTTAACCTAGGTTAATTAATTTTATTTATTTGTGTTTAATCTAGGTAATCTCTAAAAGTCTCTAATTACAAATTTATTTATAATGTATTTGGGTCTAATATAATAATCATTGCTTAATAATAAATAATTATGTATTCTGTATAGATCTTTTTTGTAAATATTGATGTCTTCTATAAATATTTTTAAACATTTTTTTAAAGTGTTATTCCACACTTGGGAAAGAAAAATAGTTATTTAGAAAAAGTATAAAAATTTGAACGTAGCCGGACTCGCACCTGCGCCTCCTGGAAACCGACCAGACGCTCTGACCACTAAGCCATACGTTCTTATCGAACTACATCGAAATTTTTATACGCTTGTTACAACTTATTTATGTTGTTAGCATCTCTGTAGGGCGATTTTTATTATCAATAATTTCCACAACGTACGCGATATAAGGATTTTCTTTTTGTTTTTTTTTCAAACGTTAATCGTCTAATTGTAAAAGAATTTTCCAAATCGATCCAGTAGTTTCGGAGCCAATTCAAACAAAGAAACAAAACAAAACATCTCATCTGTTGTCTTTATAATTTTAGTGTAGGTGTCGATGCACCTTCCTCCACACCCCCGCAGGTCACCAGCTACTTATTTATTATTACATGATTTTCTTTGGATTATCATTCATAAATTCATTATGTCTTTTGAATGGAATGTCCGATTTTAATAATTTTAAAAGTATTTTACAGGTATTAAAATTATCTTTAATAAAATATAATTTAATTGGATAAGGATTAATAAAGAGCTATGAATAATATGGTTTGATTATTATCGGCACTTTTATCAACTTTTAAAATGTATAAAAGTAGTTATATTGGCATAACTGCAGTAGTTGGATATACGATATCGCGCATTTTTTAGATATTGATGAGTTCTATTATACTGTAGAACATTGTTTTATTTTATTATCAATAGTTTCCGCAGCGTACCCGATATTTTATGGTTTTTTTTACACCTTGTGTTACATTATTGCATTTTTTTTAGGGATCTTTAATTTTTCCTTAATGTAATACAGCCTATGTTGCTCAATAAATATGCAGCTTACTAGTGGTGAAAGAATTTTTGAAATTGGTCCGATTGATTTTGTGTGAAAACAATACAAACATACATACAAAAATACAAATGTTTCCTTTTTATAATATTAGTATAGAAGCATAGACATATAATAAGGCACAGTTTTCTTTCAACAAAACATTGGCCACATGTAGGTAATGAGTTTTTGGTGAGTTACGGTTCTTAATTATTTCATGTCATGCATAAAATGGCTTTTACCTAGCGTATAACGTTAGCGGCATATTAACACGCAAGTTTTACCATAATTATTATGTGAATAAACTGTGTATTTAATACGTACATAATAAATGGACATTTAATATGTTCCACGTGTATACAATAATAAATCGAATATAAGTAGCTTTGGATGGAAGCTGGAAATAACATAATCCTGTTATATAGTAGGTGTATATTTAATATTTAGTTTTTCTTTTTTATACCATTTTCGTCACCATTATTCACTCTTGTTGGACATAGGCCTCCCACAAGGATCTCCACGTCGATCGGTCCTGCTGTGCCTGCATCCAACGGCTTCCTAAGACCTTGACCAGATCGTCATTCCACCTGGTGGAGGGCCTTCCTAGCGAACGGTCTGCGAACCTCTCCGCTCCATCGGAAACCGATTCTCTGTGTTATGTAGCCTGCCCACTGCCACTTTCCCTGAGTGATTCTTCGAGTAATATCGGTAGCTTTTGTTCTCCTACGGATATCCTCATTTCTGATTATGTCACGTAGGGAAATGCCGAGCATTGCTATCTCCATTGCCCGCTGTGCGACTCTTAGCCTTTTTTATACCATATTTTTCCCCTTTATAACGATCGTGGTGGGACCGCGCTCTATTTAATCAGACCCGGCAAAATATAATTAATTGAAACGAAACCTACTAGGGGCTGAACCTACAATAGGGTATTTAGTTAGATACCCAGTTATGCAATAATGGCATCATTTTAAATTGTAGGTTCTTTTTTACTTTATATAATTTTTCTTGTATACAGAGTGTTTTTGTCAGCACCGCTTTAAATGCTGACGCTTCCACCCTGTATAAAAAAGAGATGGGCAAAGAGAGAATATCGAGGTCACAAACAACGCATTGCCACTCAGATGCTGTCGCACTGCGCCATGACGATCTCAATATATTAATTTAATTTTATTATAATTTTATCAGTTTTTTTTATTTTAATTAGTAATATTGTATCTTTAAAACATTAGTATTCTCAACTTAATTCTATATATTTATAATTAGTAGACAAAGTGCGGTGTTCAGTTCCGTCACTTAAACACGTAATATATAGAAAATTTGGAGAAATTTTCCGCCAACATTAGGCTACTCTGCCTTCCGAGAAAAAATGTATAGCTGAAATAATAAATGTAGAATAATAATGTGTGGGCATATCAACACCTATTTACAGTCCGCGAGGCGTAAATTGAATTTTGATATACTTTTTTAGAATTAATATATATTTTTTTTATTTTTTTTATTGGTAACTTTTTCTGACTCTACTTTTAGTCATCACACACACAAATTCCAAGTACAACCTACGCCGCGCAGACCGTAGTTGTCTTTAATTATGAAAATAAAAATATTTTTGTTTTCTTTATATCTCAAAATAAATTATGAATTTGATACAGAGAATTGAAAATAAGTATTTAAATAGCATTTGTAATGAAACGTACATTTTCTTGAATCCACATGTTTTAAAGCAGCCCATTTATTATTCACTCCCGGCGTCGAAACATTGAGCTCAAACTTTGCTTATTTAACGACTTCGTTATATTGTGTGCATTGGAAATTCCCGTGAATATATACATATTCATATTTTTGATATATGTATGTATGTATGAGGTGGTTGTGGCGCAACGGTACACGCGTGTAACCCTAAACGCTATGGTTGTGGGGTCGATTGCTATTCTGGGAAATGAGTTATGATTTATTAATATTTTCGTTTATTCGCTTTAGTATAGACAAAGCGCGGTTTTAAGTTAATAAATACACTTCGAGATGAATATTACGAAAAATTATTACGAAACGAGAACTATATTCATATTTAGCGTTAACTTTCGGTTATAGATTAAAAAAAAACAGCTTCGTGTTGTATCCCGCACACAGCAGGGTAGGCAGAGGGAACCTAGTGTTAAGACACTCCGTTCCCCATTTTCTGCCGAATTCTGGAGGCATTGCGTGTTGAGTGGTAGAACTCAACGCCGCGCTTTGCCTTGACACCAGAGCGAAGAAATGAAAATAGAAATTTAAGTAAATATTTCATCTCCTCGAGTGGAGATCGAACCCACAACCAGTCGATTTTACAGTCACACTTTGTGCCGCTGCGCCACGACTGGCCTCGGTTATAGATACAGCTACATAAAAATAATATAAAATGAAAATAGAACGAAATGAATATATGTGAGATCCGCATAACACATAAATCATAGGCAAAGTTTACATCAACGCCGGAGCAAATAGAACGCGTCACTGCACAAGAACTATGAAGCATTTACCTCGTAGCTACCTTGCTACGTACTTTCGCGTTTATCTGCCGCGGCGGGCGTGGGCGCTGGTTAGTTGTAGATTGTGACTTAATAATTAAAATTATTATTATTATTATATAAGCGATTTGGCTTTGTTCTAATACGTTTATATTGATATAATAGATAATAGATTTGGTAAACGTTCATGTATAAGTATTATTACGTAGATTTTCTATCTTGAAGATAGTTGTTCTTAAAAGAAATATCAAGTAAATACAAAAATTTTTTGGTTCGTTCGTTCGTTTGAAATAAATCTATATAAAAATGCCTAAAACGAGCCTTTCTACGTGTACTCTGTAATAACTACATATTTACCAATTGTACATTTAGCTAATAATATATGTAACTAATTTAAACTGTACAGGAGTTAATATACAATTTTTAGAGTTATTTTACAAAGAATATTATGAATCCTTACCCAAATCAATAATTTAACATTTAAGGCTGTTTCTGAAGCAGTAAATTAAATTATAAACTGACATCAGCACATTTAACAGAGTTTAAAAACATAACATAGGTAAAAACAAAGTAATGTTACAAAAATATATACGTATAATAAATAATTAGCATATTAGTATATTTTATAAATCAGCTTCACGCTGTATCCCGCACGCATCAGGGTAGGCAGAGGGAACCTATTGTTAAGACACTCCCGTTCCCCACTTTCTGCCGCATTCTGGAGGCATTGCGTGTTGAGTGGCAGAACTCAACGCCGCGCTTAACTCGACACGGCCCTTTTTTAAATTTATAAATCAAATATCAACAATGGTCGTATTTTTTATTTCGAAACAATCAAAAATTCTTATAGAAGTTACGATAATATCGTCAAAAAATCATATTAGAATATTACAAAAAGTAATAAAAAGTCATATTAGAAGTCATTTTAGTTGTCAATCAATTCTGCTTATTAAATTAATAATCATGTAGTTTAAGCAGGCGAAGCCGCTGGCGAGCCGCTAGTTCTTAAATATACAATTAACTGACTATAACTCAATAAGCAAAACATATTTTGAAAACCGCCTTTTGCAACATGTATTTCATTTTTTGGAATTATTTCAACAAAAATAAAATAGCTTTATACATCCTGGTAACACAAACAAATATTTTTCCTTTCCTGAAGTTAATCCCTACCGCAGAACGTGTATAAAAAACGCTCATATTGACGTTAATTGGATATGAATAATTCAGTAAAATTTCAAACACAGCCGTATCTTTAGAAATACATGTAAAGTGTTTGGTTTCCAATATTCCCTGGGTTCAAATTCATTTAAAATGACAAAAAAATCACAAAGCATCATTGCAAAATTAAGTTTTTAAGTTTTAGTAGGCTTAATGACTATATAATATACGTAATATATTATTTTTAAAACCTACATTTTAAATCAGTATTTTTAAAAGTTTAATTAAAATTGTAAATTTTTTAAACCCGTCTTGGGTTTAAAACGTAGGTTATAAAATAATTAACAAGAATTTTACAAATGTGGAGGAAAAAAAAGTTAAATTATAACCTTATTTTTCAGAATTTTCCAAGTTCCATATATATGTATATTCTTTGTTGTACTAATTTTATTGCTGTGTTGTTTTTAACCCTCGACGAAAACAGAGGAATGTTAAAGGTTCGACGTATGTAGGTATGTATTTCTGTCTGTGGCATCATATCTACTAAACGGATGAACCGATTTTGATTTATTATTTTTTTTATTTTGATTTTGTGTTTTTTTTATTTGAAAAGTTACTTAATCGAGATTGTTCTTAGCCATTATTCAATAAAATATGGTCAGCCGTTTAAAGATTATCAGCTATTTTCTAGTACTTTATTTATTTTATGGTTTTCTTTGTGTTAGACGTTTTTATTTATCAATTATTTAGTTATCACAAAGTATTCTCTTTAACACAATTTTACCTACGAAAAATAAGCTACTTTTATTTACTATAAAATATTTATACATCGGTATTATCACTGAGACTAAACAGTCGGCAAAGTTATAATTGCGCTCTTTGGGGAGAACTTTACCTTACAAGACAAATAATTGATTTAGAACTTTTCCTCATTTCCTTTTTACTTTAAGCCTCAACGTAGAAGTCATAAAACTAGTCTAGAAATATTTCTTAACTAGTAAGATAAAATTTCTAATAGTTGAGGTCAGTCGTGACGCAGGGGCACAAGTGTGTGAATGTAAACGCGACTGGTTGTGGGTTCGATCCCCACTCGAGGACATCAAATATTTATTTACATTTATATTTCCATTTCTTCGCTCTGGTGTCAAGGCAAGGCGCGACGTTGAGTTCCGCCACACAACTCGCAATGCCTCCAGAACTCGGCGGACAGTGGGGAACGGAGTGTCTAGGTTCATTCTGCCTACCTTGATGTGTGCGGAATACAGCGTAAAGCCGATAAAAAAAAAGAAGAGAAATATAAAAATATAATTGAAATGTTTAATTAATACACAGACGTCAAAGATTATGTTTGTCTTCAATATAAATAGTAAAAGCTCAAAGTCAAAGATTATATTTACTTCAATATAAAAAGTAAAAGCTACCCTTAGCGCGGACTATCGTGACTACATGCACTGTCGACGACTAAATATATTGATTTTTTCGATCCCCTACTTTTTTGTATAACCAAAAAGTGGCACTCACTAGATACGACGAAACTAGTAATAATAAGCAATAAATTCAAATTAATTAAACAAATATTATAAAACAAATGTTGCCATTGATTGAGAAGCAAATTTCAATTTCATAAAATAATGAAATGAAATATTCGCAATGCCGAGTAATTAAAAATTAATGTGCCATTTTATTTTTGAAACCAAACAAATTGATTTAAAATACGGTCTGATTACTTTTATTGTTACGAAAATGGCTACTGAAATGTAATAATTAATTTTACTGGCAAACATTTATAATGACTATTTAAGATTATAATCTATATATTATATATAAAAGGACATATACCTGACTGACTGAAGTAAGACGCACGCACAGCCGTAAGCGCTGTGTGTAGAAACATGAAATTGAACAGATATTTATTTTTGTAATCTGGACATCCATTAAGAAGGGATTTTTGATCCTAAAGGGATGAAATAGGGGTTGAAAGTTTATATGGATTTTTTTAAAAATCGGCACCGATTTTTATAAGATTTGAAATTCGGACTCTTAAAAATATTTCATTGAACACGTGTTTCATGTTTTTTTTAGAATTCACCCCCTAAGGGTTCAATAAGGGGTTGAAAGTTTATATGGATAAATCTTTAAATCGCAACTCAACATATAAAAATTTAAATTCAGACTGTTAACAATATTTTATCGTGTTTTTTTTTAGAATTCACCCCTAAGGGTGCAAATAAGCGGGCGAACCTGCGCGCTCCCACTAGTATAATATAAATACATGAAATAAAGTAAAGTAGTAGTCGTTTCAATATTTACATTTCATATGTATAACATCATACAACAGCAGCAGCATATTTAAATTGAGTACAATATTTATTTAGTTTCTTTTTATTATAAATTGAAATACAATCCTAATAATATAAGTAAAATACAAAGTAAATCAGCTTCACGCTGTATCCCGCATACAGCAGGGTAAGCAGAGGGAACCTAGTGTTAAGACACTCCGTTCCCCACTTTCTGCCGAAATAATATAAGTGATGTTTGTAAATAAAGCTAAAACTGCCGCACGTGCCTTTACCGACGGTTTCTGTCACGCCGTCAGAAATTTGGATATGCTTTGCGAGTTGCCACTGCAACGATTTCACTGACAACAAAGTATAAAATCGCGACTGAACATAAAATTCGATTAAAAGAACTTTTCTATACTTCAAAAGATTTATCTTAAAATAAATATGTATATGTATACATGCATAAGTACAAGTTAAAAGATTACTTATTAAAATTAAATGATTTTATTAAATTCTAGAGCTTTCACGCTATATCACGTGCACAACAGGGTAGGCAGGGAACCTAGTGTTAAGACACTCCTTTACCCGTTTCCCGCCGAATTCTAGAGGCATTGTAAATTAAGTGGCGAAACTAAACGCCGCACTTTCCCTCTACACCAATTCTAGATTATTTTGAGTTGATTAAATTATTGTGAAATACATTCATTTAGTTTAGATTTGCACCTTATTATATTAGTACCTTGTCAATATTGTTAAGATATTATGTCAAGTAATTGATGAACTTATAAACGTATTATTCCTATTGGTCGTAATATTATAGAATACAATATGTATTGAAATATGTTTTACATATTTATAATGATTACAATGATTTATTCAATTACAAACGGTCTAGTTACAGCAAATAATAGGCAATTAAATAAAAAAAGTACCTACAAAATGTATAAAAACTTATTATAAATTAGGTTTTACTCTTATACAGCCAACCTTATAATATATTCTAGATAAAGACCGAAGCTTTTCACTTTTCCCTGCTTAGCAGAGTAGGCAGAAAGTACCTAGTTTTTTTGTCTTTCAACTTTCCGCCACTACACCAATTTTTTTTTCTTTTATTCTCAGCCCTTCTTACTGAAAACGTGATGGCTTAGAACGTTTTCGAATCCCATTCGTGGAAAGAATTATTTCCCGCTCTGGTAGACAAAACGCCGCGTGAATTTCCACCGGTCAACACGAACCTTTTAAATACATTATTAGCAAAGAATTGAAGTAGTACAAATCATGATAAGAATAAACAGATATTTTCTAGTTACCAATACTAAAATTATAATATATTTAAAATATATAAACAACACAACACTACGAGAATACTAGAGGCCGTCGTGGCCCAGGGGCACAAGGGTGTGACTGTACCGCGACGGTTGTGGGTTGGATCCCCCCTCGAGGAAGTAAAATATTTATTTAAATTTATACTTCCATTTCTTTGCTCTGGCATCGAGGAAAAGAGCAGCGCTGAGTTCAGCCCACTCAATATGCAATGCCTCCAAAATTCAGCGGAAAGTGGGGAACGGAGTGTCTTAACACTAGGTTCCCTCTGCCTGCTGTGCACGGGATACAGCGTGAAGCTAAAAAAAAGAATGATCAAAAACTACAAAAATATAAAAAAAAATTACGCTCACTTTCAGTATTTCAGTTTAATACGGAGTGCCAGTAAGCACTCTTATGTTATTTGAAATGTTTTCCAATAACGCATACGTTTGAAATAAAAAAGGACCGCAACGGACGCTTTGGTTAGATGCTCGCTAACCCTTTGACTAGGTGTTCAACATTAATTTCTATATTCGATTAAACTTTTTTACACCAATATCTTTATTTTATACTGAAGATTAGTTAATTTTAAAATATTTATAAAAAATATTTAGTAATGTAAAAAAAATATCATAACCACTTAGTTAAATGTTTGTAGGTGCGTATCTCGACGGATATGTATTGTATAAATCGATTATTGTAATTTAATATTTAATTTTTTTGTATGTATTGTAATTTAAGACTATAGATTTTAAATAATTTTTTCTTATGTATAATACGTAAAATAAAAAATATTATATTAATACACTTAATAGCAGACTGATATAATTTTAAACTAAGCTAAACTAATCGACGTTAAGCTTTTCAAAAGCACGCCATGCCACACCCAATACTTAAACTTCTGGTAATATCAAAATGTCACATAATTAGACAATATATTATCACATAGGTACCTACATAATCTAGCTTCTTACGACCCTCACTACTACTATAACTTAACTAATTTCATAACAATTTACTAACTAATTTTTACTTTAATTTAGTCAATACTTCATGAAGAGATCTACTTCTTAAAACGAATAATTGTGATCAAAAAAATCAGCTTCACGCTGTATCCTGCACGCAGCAGAGTGGGCAGAGGGAAGGTAGTGTTGAGACACTCCGTTTCCCAATTTCCGCCAAATTCTTCATACATTGCAAGTTGAGTGGCGGAACTTAACGCCGCGCTTTCCCTCAACACCAGAGTATAGAAATGGCAATGTAAAATTAAACAAATATTTAATTTAATGGAGTGGGGATCGAACATACAACCAGTCACGTTTACAGTCACATTTTTTACCTCTGCGCCACGACTGGCCTCAATAATTGTGTGATTTTCATAAAATTGATTTTGTATTGAAAAAATAAACTATCGCAAGCAACAAAGCTTTTAGTAGTAAGCATTTACGTGTAACAGTGGCGATACGCGAAAGGAAAGACAAACAAATTGTTTACTGTTTGTATCGGGCCATGTTTGCCGATTCATTAATTCGGTTCTCGATTTGAAGCGTAACACTCCTGAACCTTAACGACCAGACACTCTTGTACTGTTTTTATAAAAGTCTAGATATATTTCTTTCTATCTTATCTATGTTAATAAAATAATAAATATAACATATTAAGTATAAAATAGAGGCCACAAAGTGTGCCTGTAAATCGACTGGTTGTGGGTTCGATCCCCACTCGAGGAGATGAAATATTTATTTACATTTATATTAACATTTCTTCGCTCTGGTGTCGAGGCTAAGCGCGGCGTTGAGTTCTGCCACTCAACACGCAATGCCTCCAGAATTCGGCAGAAAGTGGGGAGCGGAATGTCTTAACACTAGGTTCCCTCTGTCTACCCTGCTGTGTGCGGGATACAGCGTGAAGCTGAAAAAAAAAAGTATAAAATAATAAATAGAAACATATTATATATATAGGTTTGGGAATTACAGTGCCAGAAAGTTTAAAAAGTATATATTTTATTATTCTGTTTCATTACTAAACTTAGGTTGCGTCAACTCTTGTAAAAACTGGGTCCAGAATTTTACCGAAATTTACAACTTGGAATTGCTCCCAGCAAGAACCGTATACGAATTAAATTTATACTCTACTATACTTTTTACACAGTATGAAAGTATTACAAATTTAAATTTTAATCAGAAATAAAGAGGTCTCAAAAGAATTATTAAACTCTGCGCACTAATTTTATAATTTCGTTCTAAAGCTGTTTTAATACGTCGTGCTTATAAATTTTAACAAGCTCCATAGGAACTATTCCAGAATTGGAGGTACGAAATCCCCGTACCTATTCGGGGATATCGTACCTCATACAGCCATTGCCCGTACAATACATACAAACTGGTTGTTTACAGTAGAATAATCTATTGTGTTTCTCTTTGTGAGCTTATTCTATGCTCAAAGTTTCGACAATTTGAAATAAATAAAATCAGCTACACGCTTTATCCCGCACACAGCAGGGTAGACAGAGGGAACCTAGTGGTAAGACACTCCGTTCCCCACTTTCCGCCGAATTTTGGAGGCATAGCGTGTTCAGTGGCGGAACTCAACGCCGCTCTGCCTCGACACCAGAGCGAAGAAATATAAATATAAATTTAAATAAATGTTTCCATTCCTCGAGTGGGGATCGAACCCACAACCGTCGCGTTTAAGTCACACCCTTGTGCCCCGACGGCCACGACGAGCTCAAAATCTCACACAATTCGACAATTTAATGACATAATAAGTTAAATACTCCTTGAAGCGTATTATAATAATACGCGTTGCCATGGCAACGTGTATGCCACTTTATAAATACAAAAGTGTTGTAGATATATTTTGTGAAACGCGTGGTGTGTTATGTTTTATTTATTAATGTAATGTACTTTATAAGCATTATTATTGAAAAATATTAGCGTTTTGCACTTCTCTATATAAACTATAAGCGTGCTAAATTTCATACTTAAAAGGGGTCCAAAGATTTTGCTTTTATTATTACATATGCCAGTAATTTCCTCACTATACTTCTAGAGTCCTAGTTTATCTTCTTTAATATTTCGTAAAAAATCTAAGATACAAATTAATTATACTGACATCACCTATAAAAAAATCGGACAAGTGCGAGTCGGGCTCGCCCACCGAGGGTTCCGTACAAATATTGGAAGTCTCTCTAAGTGAAATCTCTTATCTGATACCTCACTTGAACTAGCGGCTTTCACACCAAATTTTGCCCCCCTTTTAAGGTTATTATTTTTAGGATTTAACCACAAATGTATAGTTTTCAGATGTTTTGCTGAACTAGTACTACCTGTATATACTAGCTCCCAAATTTTATAATTCTAGGTCAATCGGAAGTACCCTATTAATATTGATTCTCATAGTGTTAAAATACACGTTCTTTGTAATATAAACGGCCATATCTTTTTTAAAATAAATGTAGATATGCATTTTTTCAGGAAATCTCTGTCGCAAATCTGAGTATGTAGTATGAATTTCAACTCGATATCTCCAAGCATTCCTGAGATAAAAGCTCTTGACAGACAGACAAACAGACAGACAGACGGACGGACAACAAAGTGTTCTTATACTTTTTTCCTTAAAACGTTCGAAATCCTAAAAATATGTGTGATATTATTGAAATATTTCTTACGTATTAAATTGATATACTCGTATTGCAAGCTAAATATGTAAGCTTCAATAACTTATTGATTTATGAAGCTCCGAATACCTATCATGTATTGTTTGGCATGACTGTCCTTTGTTTTACTTAGCTTACTATTAGCTAGTTACTAAATAATTATTTTACTCTTGCTATTAGGTAAACAATACTTTTATTACTAATCCAGTCAATTTCAGCATTTTAATTAACTGAAATTTGGTAAAGACCTTGGGTAAACCATTACAAATAAATTTTGAAAATGCTCCATCGATACCGTGTGTGCTTAAAAATATATTTAAGATCAAGAGTGAACATTTTTTTATTTTTCTCGTAAGTAATAAGTTATATAACATTAGGTTAGACAAATAAGTTGTAGATCAAAAAGTTAGAGCTACCAAAAATATTTAAATTATTTTTTTCTTAGAATCACCATTTCCAGATATATCTATTCTAAAAGTTCAAATGGTACATTTCTACATATAATACAACTAAGTTGCTTCCTAGCGATTTAAGCGGATCAGAAAATGAGTGATTCAAAGGAATAGCTACATGTATAATACGAGCATATTATATAGAGTAGAGTAAGGTCGAAATTTCAAAAATCATTAATGTGATGAGTGACTAAACTTTATGAGATACAGCGAGATAATATACTACGAGAATGTATGCAATAAAAAGATCTACAAAAAGTTTGCTTTAAAATTTGACTGATGGACTTTTATGCAATGAAATAAATCTTGGGTTTTGCAAAAAAAAAATATTAGTGCCATTTTAAGTTGACAAAGGTAAGCTTGCTCAACTTAGTATGTATGAAATAAACTACAAATATAAATTAATAATTTTTTTCTGTTTTTTTTATTTGTTTATACTGTGTCAATTCCCAATCTCAATCTCAATTTTTATCAAATTTCGAAATTGTAGGACCATAGGATTTCTACTGTAGGTTTTGATTACGCTCGTATCTTTTCATTATTTTTTTCTGTAATCTAAAGGAGCGTAGACTTGGATATTTGATATCAGCTTGATACTTCCACGCAAACTTAAGAAAAATGATTTTGAGAGACAGGCAGACATTTAGGCAGACGAACAAATAAGTAATCCTATAAAAGTTCCATTTTTAGGGGTCCGTCTGTAAAAAATGGAAACCAAAGGAAGCACAATCAAAAGATACTATCGTTTATGCATCGTTTTTATTGTATTTTATATGAAATTCTATATTAAAGAAAAAATACTATATCATACTTCCCGTGGACCTGAAAAGTAAAAATTTATAGATATTTCATATAAAAAAAAGGTATGTACTCATTTCATACAAAATAAGTACATACTCTCGGTGGGCGAGTCAGATTCTCTTTTATGGAAGCCTAAAAATTGCCATAATTTTGGTATTATAATGTTTCCCGACGACAAACATAATTGTTGCGATTTATAAATGGATTTTTTCTTATAGTCGCTAGAGGGAGGGAGGCACACTGCAAATGACAAACGCCATTAAATTATTATATTGAGCGGTCTTCTCCCAAGTGAAGGATTTTTCTTGATAAAGATACCTAACCAGCTAAGATATGAGGTTATATTGAACCTAAATAAAAATAAAGGTTTTATAATAAGTGGAGTAAGCTCTAAAAGTTTACCAAATTCACTGAACAAAAATTATATAATCCATTACAACAGCAATTTTGCCAGAGTAAAACATGAAAACGAGTTAAAGAGATTTTATGCCGCAGCTCAAGTAAATATTCCTTAACCTGTAAAGATATTTATAGGATATCGACGATGACACTTTTTAATAATTTTCCACTGACCTCGGCTATAAATTTTTAGACATTGGCAATTTCAACCTCTATATAAATATACCTGCTTGTTGAATGGTGGAACCTAGTGCCATATATGTTCTCATTATACTGGGAAAGTAAAAATATTTTAAATACCAATATTTTTTGTGGGAAACCAGTTATCACGTGTACAATTCCACATATTCCAACTTACATGGCAAAATGGTACAAGAAACCTAGAATAAATATAAAATGTGTGCGTTAAAGGTAAGAGTTCACGTTTAATTAACCAAGATAAAATATTTAACATTTATTGCATACGCAAGTAAGCTTTCCTCTAGCAGACTGATGAGAAATAATTTACTTAGTTATGTCGGGCTTGTACAGGTGGGAATTAAATATGAAACAAAGACTGCCTATTCTGTTTAATACGCTTTTTCTTTGTGGCTAAGAATTTATAATACTACTAGCGACCCGCTCGCGGATTCGCCCGCTTGAAATACATAGTTATTTGTTCACTCATTACACTGTACCGTATTCATAATTCATATAAGACTAAGAAAGTCAAAAGTCTCCGTTTCCCACCATAACCTAACCATTGAATTAGTAACATAATATTCTTTTCTTTTAGCTTTACGCATCTGCTTTCATAACATGAGAATACCAGAGCAGGGAAATGAAAATATTTTAAATATAACGATTTCCTCGAGTTATTATCTACAGCCATTGCATTTACAATCAGGCTATATAGCTATCCGAGAAGTCCGCGGCTTCGTCTGCTTTAGCTTTACGATTATTTATTCAATAAACTAAATTGGGTTCATGTTCTTATATATGTTTGTAGCGCACTTATAGTGACTTTTAATACCTAAATTGTTATTTTATGTAATACCTTCTCGATACCTAAGAAATAATAGGTCAACGGATACCCCGGATGTGGTAAAACAACGTGGAAAGTGGAATAGTTTGATTTGGGCGTGGACACTGTTATCAGAAGTGCGACGAAAGCAGGAAATAAACTTCGACAAAGGCTGATCAGATACGCAAAACTAGGCCAGGTAGAAGATGAGGCCTTTGATATAATTCACCAGTGCGAAGCCGAGGCTGGCTGCTAGCAACTGAGAAAATGAAAAACGAATACTACAAGATATCTTTATATACCCAGAAGGTTTAAAAAGCTATCTTCAAGGTTTCGAGCCTCAAGGGAAAACAACAAAACCATTATAGGCTCACTTTGCCTGTCTGTCTATCTATCTGTCCATCAAAGACCATCATGGGATATTTTCAATATATATAATATCTTCTAAAAAAATCATTTCTATTATAAATATAATATATCGTGCAAAGGGAAATTTTGATCTACATAAAGTGCACAACGTAACTAAAATGTTTTATAAGATATAGAATATCACTATATTGTTCTAAATTGTTTCGAAACCAATCCAATCAATATTTTTTGCAATATATAATAGAGAAAAATGATTACTGTGGGTTATTCTTAAGAGATAGACCTGCATTAAATTAAAAATTAAAAAAATTTAATTAGCTTCACGCTATATCCCGCACACAGCAGGGTAGGCAGAGGGAAGCTAGTGTTAAGACACACCGTTCCCCACTTTCTGCCGAATTCTGGAGGCATTGCGTGTTGAGTGGCAGAACTCAACGCCGCGCTCGAGTGGGGATCGAACCCACAACCAGTCGGTTTTGCAGTTACACCTCGTGCCGCTGCGCCACGACCAGCCTCTGATAGACCTGCATCATTACTATTTTTGTAGATGTTTTTAAGATATACAAGAATACAATTAAAACATTATTTTGACATATCTCGTATGGTTCATCCACAGTTTGCAATATAAGCGCACAAAAATTCTATTGTATAAATTTCTCACTTTCACTCTTATATGATATATAATCATATGATCTCACCGTCCTCTACATTGAAATCAATCAGGTAATTGAAAAGTTACACACATACAACTCTTTGAAGCGCTTTTATTTTATATATAAAGATATTATAAATTGTATCTGGAGAACATAAAATGATCTGATTATGATCACACAATTAATGTTCATTAACTATTTCAAAAACAGTTATAAATTTTATCAGTATTCATAAAATTTAAATTAAATCAGCTTCACGTTTAATCCTGCACACAGCAGGGAAGGCAGAGGGAACATAGTAAAGACAATCGGTTCCCCACTTTTCGCCGAGTTCTGAAGGCATTGCGTGTTGAGTAGCGGAACTCAACGCCGCGCTTTGCCTTGTCACCAGAGCGAAAAAATGAAAATATAAATTCAGTTTTCAGTATTCATGATAGAATGAAATAATAAAACAAATTCATTTCATGTCATAATATGATGGGATTGATATACATAAATAACTAAGGACAGAAACTTAAAATAAAATATTATTAACTTCATATACATATTTCTCGGACTCCTAATAAGATTAATTCCAAACAGCCTTATCATAATTTGTTTTGACCGTCTAGAGGAGACAACTGAGACAATTTCTTAATCTATATATATAAAAGGACTTGTGCTGACTGACTGAGGTAAGACGCACGCAGAGCCGTAACCGCTGATGGTAGAAACGTTAAATTTGGGCAGATGTTTATTTTCATATTCTGGACATCCACTAAGAAGGGAATTTGAAAAAATTTAACCCTAAAGGGATGAAATAGGGGTTGAAAGTTTGTATGGAAAAAAAATTTAAACTGTACCGATTTTTATAAAATTTTAAATTCAGACTCTTAAAAATATTTCATTGAACACGTGTTTCATGGTTTTTTAGAATTCACCCCATAAGTGTCCAAATAAGCGGGCGAAGCCGCACGCGCCCTCTAGTCATCAATAAAATTTCGTATTTTTTCCCCGTCAAATTCAAAATCTTAAATGGCGACGAAATGGTAAGCTGTAGTACTTGGAGCACGATTAAATATAAACTTATTATAATATTTCAACACGTAATCAATGTGCTTTGAAGTTTGAACACGCAACCATGCCTTGAACACGTAACTTTATTGTTATCTACTTAGAAATAAAATAAAATATTATTTATTAATATTTTCATTTCTTCGCTCTGACACCGACGCAAAAGCCCGGCGTTGAGTTCCACCACTCAACACGGAATGCCTAGAAAAATATGGCGGGACGTGGGGAAAGGTGTGTCTTGACACTACATTCCCTCAGCCTACCCCGCTATATACAGGATAAGCAGGTGAGCTTGATTTTTTTTACAGGTAAATCCAATCTTATTAAGATAAATAGCAATAACTAACACAGCCATATTTGTTATCACACACATAGCAGGTAAATTTAAGATCCGAACCATTTTGGAGATGACGAATGTATGTAATCTTGAAACACAATAAGAGTATCAGTTCCGCGGCATATTTGCGTAACGACGGCGCTCTGTTGAAACGCATGTGAAATTGTAAAGATATTATTTTTAGCGCGGGCTGCACTCAGCTGGGCGGTCCTGGTTTAACGTCGGATTGGATTATAAAGCTGCACTGACGTCATAACTCTGCCTTTCTACCTATATATACGTACTGTGTCTGAAACGTGTACAATATGTTAAACTTGTAATATATTATACTATATATATATTTATTTAAAGAAATTGTATCTTTTAAGTTCTATATATTAATTTCATCTTTTTATAAAGTGCTTGTTTTAAGTAATAAAGTAGATCTATACATGGTACATATAAATATAATTAAAGTGTCTGTATGTGATTTCAAAATAACTGTTTTTTCAAGTTCAATTAGTCGGTCTTTCTGTCCGGGCTAATCTACGAAAGCGCATTTCAATCGCTATTTAGTGTATTTTGACTGGAAGAGCTTCCAGAGCAATACACAGCTTACTATTTCCCGGATCGGAGTTAAAGCAGGAAAAGTACCTACCACGCAGATATGTAGATGTGAAACAAACTAACATTTTTCTATTAAATACTACGACAACATTGTCGAACAAAAAGAAAAAAATCTTGTTAAATTAGAAATTATTTTGTGTACTACACTATGAGTAACCATACTAAAATAACCAACTAATTTTCCCTAAATAATCGTTGAGTTAAGGAGGGAACAGCCGCGTGTGGGCCGATAGGTACGTAATAAATGATGTATGTTTATAATTTACCTGAAAATGAGTAGCCATAGATAGAAAATCACTTTGTTGTCGGTCTATCAAGAAATTTGTTTCCAGATTATGTGGAAAAATATGAAGTTGAAATTAATATCAAATAGTCACAGAAAAAAATAAACTCTTTAGTCAACGATTGTGTTGAAAAGATAAGAGAGTGCATACGCAAACTTAGTTTGTCAATTTTTTTAAATCATACTTTCCATTGACCTATGATCCTGAAATTAGTACTGAACCCTCTAAATCTCCTCAACTCGCACCGACTGGTTTTATTTTATAAAACAATTCATTTATTAATATTAACGAATGATACTTATACATCTAAATCGATTTTACACCTACCACGCAGATAGATGTGAAATAATGTAACATTTTTCTTTTAAATACTACGACAACTTTTGCTACCAAAAATAAATAAAAACTCTCTCATCTCTCTAAATCTTCCCAAAAGTGTAAATTAAATGTATTTTGTGTATGATAGATAGTGCGGCGTTGAGTTCCACCACTCAACACGCAATGCCGCAAAAAATGGTAGGAAACTAGAGATCGGAAGTATCTCATATAGGTTCCCCTATAGGTTCGCAGGTTCCCTGCTATGTGCGGGATACAGCGTGAAGTTAAAATATATATATATCCAATATATATATTGATACTGAAACCACACCACCCTGTAAATATTATACAATATTTAAGCACTTCGTTCCTACTAATATCAATTATATATATTTATATTTTTGTAACGATGGTAGTAGGTATATGTATATTCATATATTCAAAATATAAACTAACAAAATAGTTTGGTATTTGGTTAAACTAATATCTATCTTTCTATAAATAACATGAAATTATAATAAATTTTGCATGTGACGCTTATTTTGCATGTAATTCATATACTATAGATTGTTTTCTATATTAATATAGAAGAATATATATATTTAGAATAACTATTTGGCATTTACATAGTACAATATACCAGAAGCTTGCATTCTCAGCTTAGAATAACTTGCGGTAGCTTCTCTTTATCATGTTACCACAATGAATATAGACAAACCATAATATCCTCTTGTGTTTGTATTTATTTATAAAATAAAAAAAATCTAAATATTGACTTAAAAACATACATATTTATATAAAAATTATATTTATATTTAGTTATTTTTTTACGTAGAAGCTTCGTTGATAACGTTTTATAACATTTATGTAGTTTTAGGTAATATTGTCTTTTGCAAATAAGATGTTTAGTTACGATATATTAAGATATGATTGTATTAAAGTAATTGTAAGTATTTTATATCACGCAAAAAAATATATTTTTCGTTTTTCATGTTTGTTTTAACAAAACACAACGTCGTGGCGCAGCGGCACGAGGTGTGACTGTAAAACCGACTGGTTGTGGGTTCGATCCCACTCGAAGAAATGAAATATTTACTTAAATTTGTATTTCCATTTCTTCGCTCTAGTGTCGAGGTTAAGCGTGGCGTTGAGTTCTGCCACCCAACACGCAATGCCTCCAGAATTCCGCAGAAAGTGGGGAACGGAGTGTCTTAACACAAGGTTCCCTCTGCCAGATACAGCATGATGCTGGTTTAATTTTAATATATATATATATATATATATATATATATATATATATATATATATATATATATATATATATATATATATATATATATATATATATATATATATATATATATATATATATATATATATATA
>JAATLQ010037583.1:40813-57984 GCA_013421005.1 Heliconius erato x Heliconius himera | reverse complement strand
GGGGGGGGTTTGTCAATAATTTCAAAAAAAACTGCTTACGTAATACTTAAATGGCCCCTATCTTAAAATTTCATTTTATATTTAAACAACAATATAATTCTTGCAAAGATTCATACCAATTTCACCTTCATATTATTAATTGATACAACTTTATGTAAATTATTGTAACTTAGGAAAATTGTTTTTTAAAGCCCATTATTACTTTAATATTTTTAAGATGGATTAAACTTAAAAATTTATAGAAAATAGCAAACAGGCATCGAAATATATCAATTTGTTTAGACATTTTAATAATAAATCAACCCCACGCTTGGCTTTTACAATAATGCAAAACTAATTTACCATCAGTACCAAAACATTCATATAAATTCTTTATTAGCTGATCCGGTGATGGAGCAAATGTTTGATTTACATATAAAAACTGAAAATAAGATATAATAAACAATTAATAAAAGGAAGCTTCACTCTTTCTAGTCAGTCAGTAAGAGTCAGTAAGATAAACAATATATTTAAGACTGGTATGGCACAGCGGCAGTGTATGAGTGTAAATGCAATGGTTGTAGACTCAAACCTTATTCAAAGGAATGAATTGTTTTCAAGTTTTTGCTCTGGTAAAAACAACATGCATTCTTTTCTGTTTAAGTTTGAAAATGGAGTATCTTGACACTATGTTTTATATAATTATAACAATTGTCAAATAAAATGTAAAACATACTAATTTCTCTTCAGGCTCCAGTTTTAAGTATTTCTTAACAAATTCAATGATCCAACCAATATGTTTTTCAGCATCTACAGCCCATTTTTTCTTCTTCATTATTGGTGCATTGCCAGTTGCTTTCAATAATATATCAACTAAAAAGTAAAAATGATTTCTAATAATTCTGGATTTTTAAAATTATATTTAAAAAATCTAGAATTATTAGATTTTTTACGTTTTATACATGGGCAAAGGGGACTTATTGTGAACGCACTTCGTTATCCATGTACTATTCCATTTTTGAGACAGTCGTGTTGAATGGCGGAACTCAACGCAGTGGTCTCTTTGTTACCAGAGCAAAGAAACGAAAATAATTCCTCCGAATAGGAATCGAACCCACAATGTTCGTCGTAATGAATAAAATTTTTAATTATAACATTACGTATAGAATAACTATTGCATATTTCGTTACTTAAATTAATATATATTGAATATACTTTTAACTTTATCAGATTTCCCAGTTTCGTTATTGTCCTTCTGTTCACTTTCTTTAGTATTTTCTGAGTTAGATGTTTCTGTTTGTGATACATCGTCCGAGTTCTTTTCTTCACTCATTTGTAACAATTATAATACTAATAAAATTTCAAAAAGCAATTTTGTTTTTTTTATTTTGAACATCAATTATTTTAAACTAAAATAAATGCTGTACTTTATTATAGAATGAAATAATAAAATACATTTATTTGATAACATTAACAGTCGTCGCATTCGCAAATGTCAAAGTACAGATCACAGAACACATATACCCAAAGGGTACAGATAATCAAAAATATTACAGATTACACTATACAGGTTTCATAAAATAATAAGTAATACTGAGTACCACATGATATTTTTGTAAAACCTCGAAATTTAATTTATCACAATGACTTTAAAGCTTTCAATTAAAGATGCAAGAACCTCTTATTTATACTTCTATACTAATATAATAAAGCGGAAAAGTGTGTTTGTTAAAACGATAAAATGTCTCGGTCAGATTTACTTTTTTTTTGTTTTGTATGGAAGCTACATTCCTCAATTGAGTTATGGGCTACAGTGTAGTACATTTTGTTTGACGGTTTGACTGTGGTGGTCAGGCAGAGTGGCCCAGGTTCAGCAATTGAGGACTGTTAGCATCCTCAGATAAATCTTATTTGTCTCCAGGCAAGTTTTTACGCCGCGGCAGATTTGCTTAGAATAGACAATTTGCTTGCCAGATCGAGAGCTGCATGCCGAGGTTTTTGTTTTTGAGTCCAGCAGGCGATGCCCTTGCCGCCGTTGACGTCCTCTTAAGCCATGTAGTGAATGCAATTTCAGAGACAGAATATTCTCTTTTTTCTACTCACCCAGTGTCGCTATAGAGGTCAATAAGACTAAAAGGTTTAAGCTCATTTTCGAAAAAAAGGCTCGTTGCTGTTGAATTTAATAGCGAATACACGTACATAGGTATTTTCGCTCGGCGATCGACATTGCATAACGCAGTGCCGACTTTCACAAATCTAATTAATAGAATTAAAGGAAAATAAAAAAACAGAGCCAGGGTCAGTTAAAAAAATTGAGATTTATTTATAGAAAAATGAACAACAAACAAATTATAAACTTGATTGAACAATATAAAAAAAAACTGATTAGAATAAGCTATTTTCATATTCTTTTCTTTCTCGCTAAATATCGATATTAAAATCTGAGTCAATAGTCAAATAGTTGTCTATGGACCTATGGTAGTAGTAGAGTTATGTAATTATTAGTCAAAGTTGAAAGTGTAACAGTCGATTCAACACGTATTTTCTTGACCATGAATTTTACTTTATTTATCATTGCTTACTCAATTACAATTAACTATTCTTAAATAATTAAGCGAATTTAAAATTCATTTGAGTCCGTTTTAGCGTTAAAAGTTTGAAGTCTTAGTTTTTTTTAAAGTGAAATTGAAAGGTTGTTTGAACATATGTTTTCTGTTTATTATTTCGTTTTATAAAATTCATCAATAATCAAAATAACCTAATTTGATATTTTAGCCAAACCAAAATGCCACTTAAAGGTTGGTATTCAAAAAAGGATGTAATCAAAGATTTATCGAAAGCAACAGGCGCTCTATGTGATTTAGATGAAGAATATGTAGTAGTTGGTGAACGGCCTCCGCCTTATCTCAGGACAATGGATGACGGTAAGTCTAACATTTTTTTTCGGATATACTTAGCTCCTCCTTTCACCCAAATTACATTGGTAATCATCATCAGTAAGGGCCCATGTTTAACAGCCATACAATAAGCTGGGTAGAAGACATGTTGAGAACAATCATTTTTAGAGAAAAGCCACAGTATCTTTTAATGTTTTTTTCTGTGCTCAAAATTTCCTCCATGTAATGCCAATTCGTTTCTCAACTCCTTAGTTGTTGGTTTTTGTGAAAGAACATTGTTTTCCTAAGTAGATGTATTGTTCAACATAGTCTATGCCCTTTAATTGTGATTGGAACAAGGTTGTTATTAGTTATAATTTACTATATTTAGTTATAATTTACTATAGTAAAAAAGAATAATAATCTACAGTTTCCCTCATATGTCCCCATAAATGAATATGTAGCTATCATATACATATACAATCAGAATGAGCCATATTTTGCCATACTGATATCTTTTTATATACCAATTATAAAATAATCATCTTGTGGTTTCACCTACACTGATACAAAAATATTTTTGTAATGCTGTTTTTTTATATTATTTTAAACATGATGTATCTGTCTTAGTGAAAATGTCTTATTTTATTGTTTTACTATGTAAAGAAAATATATTCAATGTTTTATTTGCAATACAATACTTTATATTTATTTTAAAATAGATGTTATTTATATAAATAAGAACATTATAAATCTTCATTAATTTTGTGTGACACAACATTTAATAATAATAAAGTGACCTAATTTGAAAATTTGCTTATAATGCAAAATTAATTTTATGAACATTGTCAATTGTCCAATACTTTTTGTTCTTAGTACATATATATAAATCAAATGATAGTTGTGCTCTGCTCAGCTCTGGTTGATGAAGAGTTTTAAAACTCAATAAGCGATGTCTCAAATTCAAGCAGAAACAGGAATAATGAAACAAATCTCTTGGCACTAGATTTTGTCTGCCTACCCTGCAACTCAATAACATGTGAATTTCATAGTTTCCTTTTTTAATAAAGAGATCTGCCTTCTAGCTTCTAGTGCTGTTGTTAATAATGGGGCAAACTGAGAACCTCCTTTTTTGAAGTTGTTTAAATTAGTACTAAACAAAATTGGTTGACCCAAATGTGAGATAATCATGGACAAACTAACATACATACATACATGCATGCATATAGGTCAAACTCTGAACCTTCTTTTTGAGAAATTGGTTAAAAACATGTTAATTAATGTTATAGAACAAGAGCTACACTTGCTAAGGCTGTATGAAGGACACGAGGTGACAAATGCAAACGATATGGATATTGAATGCACACCCGATTATAAAGGGATTACGGCGATGCTTAGAATGGTAAATATTTTTTATATGCTTTCATTTATCTTCACAGCATTGAGTTCTTCCACACAATACACAATGTCTCGAAAATTAAGTGGGATTTGGGAAACAGGGAATAATACAAGTCTTTCTATGTCTACCCTACTATATTCATCTAAAAAACGTAAATCTGACAAACAATCTTGTTTTAATTAATTAATCTATCAATTAATGAATAATAGTTAAATAATCTTTGATCTGAGAATAATACGGATATTAGAAGAATCTATCTAATAATAAATATTGGAAATTATTTTTTTAAATAATATATTATAACACTAGCGTCCCGCTCGCGGCTTCGCCCGCTTATACCACAGAATTATTTACTTAACACACTGAAATATGTTCGTGTTTTGATATACCTATTATGTATGTTTGCAGTGCAATGAAGATTTTTTATGAGAAAGTTATTAAAACTTTAGGTCGCATTTTTGTATCTTCTATAAGAATCTTCAATTGAATGTTTGAAATAAAACATAACTTATCAATACTTACAACAAAATCCTAACTCATCAGTGTCTGTACATAGAAGATATTACAATTAACAATGTAATAAAACTTGGTCAGTTGGTCTGTTTGTTTGTGCGTTTCTTCACGATAATCTCAGAAACTGCTTAACCAATTTAAATACTTTTTTGTTTGTATTTTGGCAAACTGCCCTTAAATATTAAGTATTAGTTTTATTTTAATCAGCTCCACGCTGTATCCCGCATACAGCAGGTTAGGCAAAGGGAACCTAGTGTTAAGACACTCCATTCCCCAATTTCTGTCGAATTCTGGAGGCATCGCGTGTTGAGTGGCAGAACTCAACGCCGTGCTTAACCTCGACACCAGTGCGATGAAATGGAAATATAAATTTAAATAAATATTTCATTTCCTCGAGTAGGGATCGAACCCACAAACAGTCAGTTTCACAGTCACACTTCGTGCCGCTGCGCCACGACTGGCCTCAACTGGACTGGACTTTATTTTAATCGGCTCACACAAAGTTAAAATCAGATACACGCTTTATCCCGCCTTTAGCAGGGCAACTTAGTGTTAAGATATTGCGTGTAATGTGTGACTGATGTGCGAACTGAAAATATTATTAAACGAAATGAAAATATTATTAAATTATAATTCAATTCTCCAAGTGAGGATCGGACCCACACCAGTCGCGTTACAGCCACAACTTTATGCCCCTGTGCCGCGACGGCCTTTAATAAAGAAGAGATGAGAAGCGTCAGCGCTCCTTTTACGGAAACAGCATATAGGGTAAAATATTTTAAAGAAATTAAGCAATATACATCAACAGTGAAGACGTAGGTTTTTTAGTTCATTTCACGATGTTTATTCATATCTATATTTCGTGTGACGCGGTTACGCATAGATACCAATAACGTAAACACATACTACTACAAAAATACTACTAAAATCTTTAGAACTTTGAACTTTGCCGCCAATATCTACGACTCGATTTCGGAATGAGGCGTATGCGGCGGTTTCCCTTTCATAGGTTTATGTGTGCGTGCGTCGTTCTCGACAAATTATATTTTATTTTACAACGATAATTTTATTATTTATTTTGTTTGAAAACATAACTCTTTTATTATTGGGTTTTTTATAGAGTAGTTAAAACTGTGGTTTTATTTAAAGTGGTGCTGACAAAAAAAGTTTGTATAATTGAGCATACTTAATATTTATAGTATTTTTTTGGTTAATTAATACCAATAGTTATTACAACACTTGCGAAGGAATCATATTTTAGGTAATTTTTAATTCTTATACCTTTTGAAAAACTACCAATATTCTTATAGTTAAAAAATATTTTTTTCAAATTAAAAATAGTCTATGTTTTTCATTATAATGACGGGAAAATATTCAAAATATTCAAAATTACACTATAATACCAAATAGTATTGACATTGTAGTGTTGATAGTGATTGAAAATAGTTATAATACAGGAGGATACCTTCATATGCACGGTTTAAACCTGTTTTTATGATATCATGTAGAATAATATATTCTATAGAGGAATCACACATTCTTTTTATTCTTTAACTATAAGACGTAAATACATTTTTTAGAGGTTACTTTGTACTAAGATGGCATGGCTCTGTTCCCGCATTTACGTCCCTGATATATTGATATAAGTAATAGAAATATAAAATATTGGGAAAAAAAGAAGAAGAAACGCAATTATATTGCATTTTTTTTTCATACTTGAAACGTATTAATAAATTTACATACAATTCATTTGTTTTGAATATAGCATTAAGTTTAGCTTCACGTTATTTTAACAGATGACATTAATATATTTGATACTTCCTTAACATGATTATTTAATGTATTTTTTATATATAAAGTCTTGAGAAAGTTCTCTTGAGAAATATATCTACTGTAAATGAATGCAACTTTATATATATATAACGCCAATGATTAAAATGTATTGACATCACCGCGTCATCTAAACACAATATAAAGTTTTATAAACTATGCTGTAATACCCCGGACTTACGCGGTAGGTGGGACCGAGCGATTGCCGTGTAAGTCGAATTCGCGTAAGTCGGTGTTCAACTTTGCATATAAAATTTCTTTAATCAGGACCAGAGTTTAAAAAAAAACATAATTTAGAAGAAAAATGTTTAATAAAGTGTAGGATAATAAAAAAAATTACATTGTTATGAATAAAGTAACCTAAACCGGAATTATTTTGAGCTGGAAGGCTTCATATATTCCAACAATGTTGCCTGCCGAGTTAAATTTTTCTTCTTTTCCAATTCACAAATTTTCATTTTTACTTCAGTCTTTAATTATATTTAGTTTTCACTCCAAAGACAGTGTTTTCTTTTCTTGTTATGCTCAAATGACTCATTTTTCGTTCTTTTAGACGTTATAATTAGAGATTATAAGTAAAACGCACTGCGCACGTAAAACAATTTCACGCGGAACATGTTTAAACCTGTCGCAAACTGAAAACTGAGTGTGCAGAGCAAGAGCCGATGCGCGGCAATCAAAATAAAAAACCGTGTATCTCCCAATTCACGTAAAACGGGGTAGCGTAAGTCGGGGTATTACTGTACTTTTTATTGCAGATATCGCCATTTGAGCTAGTCCCGAAAAATATACCTACTTTATTATTTTTGCTAATGTCATCAACGTTGACGTTTAAAATAATAATTATGGTAGACTAAACAACTATTAATTGTACTTCTTTTTTCAGCTTCACGCTGTATCCCGCACGCAGCAGGGTAGGCAGAGGGAACCTAGTGTTAAGACACTACTTCCTGTTTCCTACTTTCCGCGGAATTCTGTAGGCATTGCGTGCTGAGTAGTGAAACTCAACGCCGCACTTTGCCTTGACACCAGAGCGATGAAATGGAAATATAAATTTAAATAAATATTTAATTTCCTCAAGTGGGAGTAGAACCCACAACCAGTTTATGTTTGTGCCCCTGTGCCGCGAACGGCCTCAATTTACTTTCTTCTTTTAAATTGTGGTTAAATACAATAATCGTATTTTAATTATGTCAAATTTCTATTAACCGACTTCTTAAAAGAGGAGATCATCAATTCGACTGTATTTTTTATCCTTGTTACCTCAGAACTTTTGACTGTGTGAGCCGATTTTGATGATTCTTTTTTTATTTGTAAGCTAGTGCGTCCCGTGTAGTCCTATTTTAATTTAGTTCATTTCCGACAATGGTATCTATGAAAACATATAAATCTCAAATTTACATTATGTATGTAGGCCGGTCGTGGCGCAGCGGCACGAGGTGTGACTGCAAAACCGACTGGTTCTGGGTTCGATTCCCACTCGAGGAGATGAAATATTTACTTAAATTTATATTTCCATTTCTTCGCTCTGGTGTAGAGGTTAAGCGCGGCGTTGAGTTCTGCCCCTCAACACGCAATGCCTCCAAAATTCGGCAGAAAGTGGGGAACGGAGTGTCTTAACACTAGGTTTCCTCTGCCTACCCTGCTGTGTGCGGGATACAGCGTGAAGCTAATTTAATTTTTTTTAATTTTTTAATTTAATTATGTATGTGCGCGACAAATGGACTAATATCTCAATATCAACTCAACCGATTTTAATGATTCTTTTTTTATTAGAAAGGGTACACATAAAGGGTAGTTTGGTGAAAGTTTGGTTAAGTTCAGAGTATAAAATTCGATTGAAATTGAAGAAGTCGATTTTTTTATAAAAAAATATAATTATGTTATTTTTTCTGGTAAAATTTCTTTGTACTCTATGATAAAAACTATTCTATAAGTTGCATTAGGTTTTGAATTATTACCATACTAAAAATAAATTAATTTCATACAGTAGTTATCGGTATTTCTAGTAATTTACATTTTTCAGTTTTTATTTTTTTTAAATAAAACTATAATGAAATTCGGAATGAAACCCAAAAAAAATGTACCTTGAGACCCTAGGCTAATACTATGCAAAAATTCATCAATTTCTGTCCAGTAGTTTTTGCGTGATTGACGAACAAACAAACAGACAGACAGACAGACAGACAAGAATTCTGTTGAGTGGTTTTTTAGGTTCTATAATCGACATATAAACCGACCTAATTTTTATTTTTTTTATATCTTTCATGTACAGAATTGACTTTTCTATCCTTTTATTATATATAGAGATGAGGCCAGTCGTGGCGCAGTGGCACCAGGTGTGACTGTAAAACCGACTGGTTGTGGGTTCGATCCTTCGATCGATTCGAATTTATATTTCCATTTCTTCGCTCTGGTGTCGAGGTTAAGCGCGGCGTTGAGTTCTGCCACTCAACACGCAATGCCTCCAGAATTCGGCAGAAAGTGGGGAACGGAGTGTCTTAACACTAGGTTCCCTCTGCCTACCCTGCTGTGTGCGGGATACAGCGTGAAGCTGTTTTTTTTTTTTTTATTATTATAACATATTATTTTAAAAAATTGCGCGGGATAGAAACTTCTTGCCTTAAAATTATCTAGATTTAATACAGGCTACGGGATCGAACGCGATCAAAAACCTCGAGTAGGTTGTAGGTTGGTTTACTAACCTTTTGAGATTTTTTTTCGATTTCGAACAAAAAAAATGTTTTTATAGATATTCAACGCTAGTGAGTCATCGGCTCGGCCAGAAAAAAATCAAAAATCTGTCATAACAAATTCCATTTAAATGACGAAGCTCTAACATTCCTGCGTTTAACGCCATTTTGTTTTTTGATGAAACTTGTTTTTTTTATAGAACAAAACATTCTTTTTTTAAATTAAATCTTCACTATTTACTGTTTTGATTTCTTTGTTTGAAACATCTTTAAAACCTGTTGTCGTTAATTATGTTTTAAACTGATTAAAATAAATAGTTTTCTCTTTGCTCTCTTATTATAATATACATAAATTTGGAAAAAAACAAAAACCTTTTTAGTTTCTACTAAAGTATTGCTTGAAGTGTCGTTTGACGTCTCACGCTGTTTAGTTTAGTCATAAGTGGTAGTACTTAAATATTTTAAGCTATCGTTTGAATAAGTATTTCGTTGTTCGAGGAAATAACAATATTGTAATATTGTAAGAGGAATTTTGTTTTGTTAATGAGCCTGAACTGTACGGTTTCTGAGAAAAGTTGTGTGTGTCTGTGTGTCTATACTTTTTTTGTTTATATTTTGAAATCATTACTTAATGACTTGTTTAAGTAAGGAATCATTAATTTAATGAGTAAATAATAATCATTATGTGATTGAATTAAAATGGTTAATGTATTTTTGAGAATAACTTTTATATTATTTAATCTAATCTCTATATAATTTATAAGTCTCGTTATAGTATCGTATAGGTCAGGGGTTCCCAATCTTTTCTTGATCAGAGACCACTTTGTAGGTATAATAAAAATAAATTAATAAACAAAAAAAAATTATTTCAATGTCAAAAGTATAAAAAGAAATCTGACATTTTGTATGATGGGGTGGGGTGAGTTTTTAAGCAATAAATAAATAAAATAATATTAAAAATCAATGATTTTCAAAATATATTAAATATAAATGTCAATATATGTTATCTTTTACTGAGGAAACAACTTAACTGTAGACAGACTTTGCTCAAACACCAAAATTTTAAATTATTCGTGGACCATATTTTAGCTGCTGCGGACCACTACTGGTCCACGGACCACTGGTTGGGAACCGATAGTATAGGTACATCTCCATAAAGTCGTACTTACATATTTTTATATTGATTCAACGTTATATTTTCATCTTCACTAAAAAAGAATATTCGGAATCGAACCCACGTTCATCACGCACACAGCACTACGATAGCTATTAATATAAGTAATATATTGTTCATTCTAAATTAAAATTTGATATATCGTAATAGTCCTGAAGTGAACTAGAGTTTATTTATACAAATAGTAGAAGTTCGATGAGATAATGTAGGTAGGTAGTTAAGAAATTAGGAACTGCGGCTTCGATCGGTGTTCTAATGAATATAAGTGCGAGTTGGGCTCGTTCACGAAGGGTTCCGTACCATTATCTATAAAAACGACAAAATATCATTTTCATTGTGTGGTAAACTGTAAAGTAATAAAATGGACTACCCTACGCAAAAAGAACTTTTCAATTCGAACTTGTAGTTTCTGAGATTAACAAGTCCTAACGAACCCACTCTTAATTTTTGTTATAGATAATGTTTTTAATTTAGTCACAAGCTATGGTGCACTCTATTGCGCTTTAGTGGCTGAAATTGATACTTCAAGCAGATAATTATAAAAATCGTAACAAAAATCGTACTGTCATCAAATTATTGTTTACTTATCAATCAAAGCTAAGTAATCAATCAAAAAACCTTAGGCTGATTTTGCAGGCAGGATTTTACACGCTTTTTCCTGCATAGGAGGGCACATAAGATATAGTGTTAACACACTCCATTCTCCACTCTCCGTCGAATTAACTTAACCGTAATTCGTTACGGCGGCGTACGTGTTAAAGCACTACGTTGCCTACTTTCCGTGGCGTTTTGAGTGGCAGAAATCGCCTTTGTCTTGTTTGTTACCAGAACGAAGAACAGAAAATATTTAATGATACATTTTCCCGAGTGGGAATCGAACCAACAGCTGTTGCATTCACAGTCGACACGCTGCGCTTTTGCGCTACGTCGGCCTCAAATAAGTCAGTTAAAAGCTTATATTAATTTATAAAAAAATCTTTTCCAGGTAGACCAGTACAACGATGTACCAGAAACAAGTACTGTAAGTGAAACAAATAAACAATCCAATAGTACGATTGTTATAAGTAAATTGAACCCTAATGTAGGTGAATTTGTGCCTGGCGGTAAAAAAAATAGATCTATTAATAGTCCTACTAATGTAAAGTTTAAGACGGAAGAAGTGAGTAGTTTAGTGCAATTAAATGCTGATGATAAAAACACTCTTGAAAATAAGAATATTAAAAAGACTGAAACTTGTGATAAAAGCTCAACTATGACGAGAAGCGTTGGAGCATCGTCAGCTGGCAGTCCAGAAGAAATCCGCGAAATGAGGGAAACATTAAAAAATAAATTAAGCGAGACGTCTGACACAACGTGTGTTAAAGTTAAAAAAGAAAGGAATTTAGCTATGGCAATGCTTATAAAATTACACACACAACCGAACGTGACAGAAACGCCAAAGCTTATAACCCCAGACTATTTTATGCATAGTTTGTCCCAAAGTGAGGCTACTGTTGAAAAGAAAGAAATAGACGATTCTAATAGCAATTTGATTTCGATGGCTTCAAATAACCAAAGTGAACATGATACGTTCAAAAATACACCTAACGACATCCTTTCTACAGTAGATATGTCTACAAATACAGATATACACAAAACTATCGATACAGACAGTTTAGGATTAGAAAATTTAAACAATTCTAACGACTCATTGAGTAAACACATCAAAGATTCTATAAAAAAAGTTGATGATTGGCTCAATCCCAAAAAAGAAAGCGAATCTAAGGCAAAGAGTTCGTCGCCTAAACCGGCAGCTTTCTTCGGACCTATCAAATTCAAAAGGAAAATCAATAATAAACCGTTGTCTCCCGTTTCCGTTGACACAGAACCTAAAATTCAAAAAGAAAATAAAAAGTTTATACCATCAACGTACGCAAGTGAATTGATTAAGAAATATGAAGAAAGAAATAAACTGGCGGAAAACGTAGCACAAGATATTTGGACCAAATTGGAAAAAGAATTAAAGGCAAGGGACGAAATAATAATAAAAAAACGCTTAGAATCGAGTGAAGAATGATCTAAGAGTCTATTATTATTATTATATTCGATTATATGGAATACGATTATTTTCGTATATTTCCATTTATTCCTTAAATAAATGGAAACTTTTATCAATTTGATTAAAATATATATTTCGCCTAAAAATACATATATTGTAGATTTGTAATGTTAAAATAATTTTATTTTTTATATGTATAAAAAGGTACAGTATATATGTTTTATTTATTAATATATTTTACCTATTGTAATGCGTATAAGCTTAGACTTTAGAGTTCAGACCAACTTGTATGAAAAGTAAATTTAATAACATATTGTGTCATTAAAATCTTTAAAAGATCGGTTAAGAAAAAAAAAACGTTTTTTTAATGATTAATTTAAGGATATGAATGTAGGTGAGATATGCCGCAAAATTTACTCAAAAAAAAAATATTTTAAATATTTCTTTAGGAATATTTTTTTACTTTTCTACTAAAACGACCGACGACACTTGTAGAAGGCCACCATTTTGTTTACACCACTCGATACAATGTCTCGAAAGTGTTGTAATATTAGATATCTTCATATGCTGTACTCTATTTTTTTAAATTCTTTATTTTTTCAAATAAATAAATTTTATTATTATATATTTATGCACAGAACGCGAAATAAAAACGTGCAATGTCGTCCATATGTGTTATCCTTTTTGACATATTCTCTTGTAACGAACACGAAACAAGTATAAGACGTGTACCAAAGTAATATGTTAAATGTAAGAGGTACAGATAGCAGAAATATATTATTCTTTATTTGATTTATTTGTTTTTATATGACGCCATTTATTTAAGCTTGAGTTTAAATACGAGGGTTGTGTTGAAAAAATAAATATATTTTTAACATTACAAAGTATTTATGATTTATAAATTATATTTCTGTATTTTATATTTATATGTAAGAAGTAACTAGCGTTAAGTTTATCTAATGTTAAGTCTTTGTCAGCTAATTTTTATATATTGAAGATAATATTTACATGGTTCTTCATTTTATGTTCTTTCTACCTCCTATTGATGCGTTCCAATGCCGGGATGTGTCTTTAGACTAAAACTTATCAATTTTGGCACGATTTTTTGAGGAAAAGACGTGGGACCTGACGTTCTGAATACATCTACGAATTTGCTGAATAGTAGAGAGTCGAGATGTTCTTGGAATATATTATATGAAGTTAAATTTCGTTTTAGTATTAGCGTCTTTAGCCATGCTTTTATTTGACAAAATAGCCTTTATTGTAACGTGGGCTTAGAACGATGGTAAATACAACAACAAAACAAAAAAACAACAATATTAGTCTCGTTTAGCTATGACGCCTAACGGCCATTAACCAGCTGTGTTGAGCTTTCTGTTCTATTCTGTTCTTTTTGTTATAGCGTTCCGAGATGTTCAGCTTTATTTCATAAAATGGTAGCCATTGGTTTTTAAATCAAGCCATTGTCATAGGAACTGTGAAATAAAAATGTTTGACAAACATGCACTTCTTTCTGGGCATGAATAAAATTATCTTCATTTATATAAAAATTAGACACAAGATAAGCACAAGACGTGTAAAACTATGAAACTTGTTAATTAATGCAAAATAATGTCGATATTTTTATTTTTTTTTAATTTTTATTTTTTATGATGTTCATATTGGGAAATGTGGATTCATATTCAACTTAGTGTAATATTTACATTTATAATATAAAGTTGTGTCAATAATCTCGTCATATAAAAGTGGAGGCGTTAAGTTACGACACTCCATCGATGTCCAAACGAGTAGGTGATAGAGAAAGAAATTGACATATCTCTTGTTATTTTTTTAATTTACTTAGTGTAATTCAACAAACATTTTAATTAAAATCTAAAAAATCTTGGCTCTTTTTAGTTGTAATCTATAAAATATTTTGTTAATTAACAACTTAGTAGCTATTTTATTTTTAACTTGATTATCTGTTTTACATCCAAACTGAAATGTAAATATATTTTAATACATTTCAATTATTATATTGCACGTAATATATTTATCAAAATGTATTATGTTCAAATAATTCTTGTTAAAGTAATATTATTCTTCACATACATATTTTAATTTCTTTAAACATTCAGTTACTTGTTTAAATTATTACATTAAAAAAATGTGATATTAGTCATATTGAAAAATGTGTGTATGTATGTGCAATTTGGGATTAAAATACGCATTTTATTAAACCATTGTAATATTACCAAAGATAATCTTTGGATAGAAATATTTAAAATAAAATTTTTACATGAAATTTACATAATGTGTTTGATTGTAAGAAGTACAATAAAATTATATCATCAAATTTCTCCTTAAATATTCAAATTAATATGAAATATTTAACATAAAGAATTCTTTAATTTTAAAAATAAATTTAACGCACGCAAACAGCAGGGTAAGCAGAGGGAATCTAGTGTTAAAACACCCCGTTCCTCACTTTCTGCCGAACTCTGGAGGCATTGCGTGTTGAGTGGCGAAACTCAACGCCGCGCTTTGCCTCGACACCAAACCGAAGAAATGGAAATGTAAAGTAAATATTTCATTTCCTCGAGTGGGCGTCGAACCTACAACCAGTCGGTTTTACATTCACACTTTGTGCCCCTGCACCACGACTGGCCTCAAATTTCTAGTATATAATATGATAATATTCTTTAATTTTAGTTTCTTTTTTACGTTTTTGGAAAAAGTAACAATCTCATGCTAAAATCAAACTGTCGTCGTTTATATATATGTGTAAAACTTTATTTAACTCCAACTTTTAATCATTTTGTAGTGATGTATTCACAACTAGCATTTTTATGAAAATAAACAAAAGTAAATAAAATTTTTAATTTTAGAAAATGTAAAATTAAAATAATTCCACGCTCAGTTTACGACCGCAAGCCTAAGTTAGACTCGCGCAAAGGGCACCCTTGCAGCTGATGACATCCTCTAGCAACCACGCAGTGCTTGCACTTTCTTAGAATTATGAAAAATGATTGAATATATAAATTATATAATCAATCTGTTGGTAAACGTAGCACAGAAAAACAATATAAATGGTATGAGTGGTATATGATAGAAGAGAAGTGCAATAGAGTTAGTTGAAATAGTTAAAATAAATTAAATTAAATCAGCTTCACGCTGTATCCCGCACACAGCAGGGTAGGCAGGGAACCTAGTGTTAAGACACTTCGTTCCCCACTTTCTGCCGAATTCTGGAGGCATTGCGTGTTGAGTGGCAGAACTCAACGCCGCGCTTAACCTCGACACCAGAGAAGAAGAAATGGAAATATAAATTAAGGTAAATATTTCATCTCCTCGAGTGGGGATTGAACCCACAACCACCACGACTGACCTCAAATAATTAATTGGCGGCCTTCAAATAGTTAATTAGCGGTAAAGTAGGGTAATTAATAAAAGTTGTTTTCCGTTGAGTCAGAACTATAACTAACTACTATTTTTTATATAAATTAGAATAATTTATTTTTACAGAGTATATATTATGTATATATACAATTTTTTTCCTTTGCATGTTATCTGTAGCGTTCCATTCCATTATTGACAGTTGACAATTCACTAAAAGTTTATTTTGAAAAAGAGAAAATATAAGAGTTTTTTTTCGCTGGCGTATGTACTGGTTGACACACGTATAGTGAGATTTGGTTGTAAAAATTCTAAATTTTATTGCAAAATTGTTGGATATTAGTGTTTAAATAGTTGGTTATATGTAGTTTTAGTATAATTTGGTGGTTTTAAATTAATATTTGTGTTTTTGTGTTGTTCGTTTCGGTAAGTTTTTTATATTTCTGTTTGTTTGTAAATTGTGGGTAGGTATGGATGAAGATCGGCCTCCCGACCCACCGGACCCTGGTGGTACGACTGTCTCGGAAATTTTAAATAATATTTCGAGAAAACGCCAAGGCGAAATTAATGTTACGGACGAAAATGTCCCTAAAAAGACAATGACCGATTTACCTTCAGCGAATATTAATAATGAAAATTTATATGTCCACCCTAGTATGTCCGATGGTCCTAAATCCTACACAATTGACGACAAAGGTCCCTTTATTGTTGTAGTCTCTCGGGAAGTCGAAGACCCTGCATCAGGAACTGCTATACGGGCTATAAAATTTGGTCAATTTTTGCATCAAAACAAAGTTGACTCAATACTAAATGACGGTATTAAAAATATTGGCAGAAATAAAGTATCTGTTCAATTTTCCAATGCACAAGCTGCCAATAAATTTTTGAATAATCCCTTCCTGGCTCTGGCCAAGTACAAAGCTATTATTCCGACTTATAATGTCACTAAGATGGGTCTGGCTAAGGGAGTTCCCATTGACTTTTCAATGGAGGAACTTGTGAAATCTCTTGTGCTTCCTTCAGGCTGTGGCGCTGTCATGAAAGCGAGACGTCTAAATCGTAAGGTTGTTAGTGAGGGAGTTGTTACTTGGGTTCCAACACAAACCGTTGTAATAACTTTCCGTGGACAAATGTTGCCTGAGCGAGTGTTTAGCTACAGTTCTGTCCTTTCCTTAGAACCCTATAAGTTCCCGACCATACAATGCATGAACTGTTGTCGTTTTGGCCATATTAAAGCTCAGTGTCGATCGAAGCCTAGATGCTATAGATGTACTCAGCCTCATAATGGGGATTC
>JAATLQ010037583.1:0-40713 GCA_013421005.1 Heliconius erato x Heliconius himera | reverse complement strand
GTATATAAAATTTATTTATGTATACTTATATATTGTCATAAATTTTGTATATATATATATATATGTATATATTTATGTATGTGTTTATTATATATAATTTGTATTTATAAATATAGGATGTATTTATAATTATATAAGTATAGGATTTATGTATATTTGTATATGTATCTATCTACTTATGCATTTGGAAATTTGTTTCATGATTATTGTTACTATTATTATTTTAAATTTCTTAGTTATTTTTCTTTTATTGAAAACTGCACTATACTCTCTTCCCGTTGTTTGACAATCATCCACTTCCATTGGTTGGCTGGAAGAGATTTCTTTTAGAAATAAGCCCACCTTTGCTAACTAACTTTTTAATTTTGATCTTTCTTATATGTTTTTTTAAGTGCAATAAAGAATATATATAATTTTTCCTTGTATAAGCGAAATCTGTACTAAACAAATGGTACTTATATACTTATATATTAACTCAACAGAATGGACGGTTTTCAAGTGCAGGTTAGGTCATGTTAATTTATATTATTTTATGTTTCTAATATTAGCACCTACTAGTTTTCTTTTCAGCTTTAATATGTAAAATCAATAGATGCGTTGGCGTTAATACATAAGAGCCGAACCAACCTTAAGCGTGACATTCTTCATGTACTCGGTGTTGTGCGCGTTGGCGGCGGACGCGCGCACGCGGCGCAGCTCGCCCTTCAGCAGCTCGCTGAGCTGCGCGAGGCGCGCGCACTCGCGCTCCGACTCCGCCAGCAGCACTGTCACGTGCTTCCCTCTTCGTGTTTGAAAAAATAAATATACATTTATGATACTTTTATTATGAATTTAAACGTTGCGGTCCTGGGTTAGATTCCTATTCGAGGGAATTATTTGAAAATAAAACAATATTTATATATTTATATAAATTTATATTTCGATTTCTTAGTTCTGGTGTTGAGGCAAAGTGCGGCGTTGAGTTCTACCACTCAACACGCAAAGACCTCCAAAATTTGGCGGAAAGTGGGAGACAGAGTGTGTTAACACTACGTTCCCTTTGCCTACCCTGTTGCGTGCGGGATAAAACAAATATTATTTTAAGTAATTAAATTTGTCAAATTCCAACGGCTTAGTAATTTTAATCCTATTGCTTTTGCATGGTTATTAATTTATGGATCACGACAGCCTCTCTATACAAAAAAAAAATAAACAAACTCATATCTCAATAAGTTTAATATATAAATCTTTAATGTATTCAAATTATAAATTCGGAAACCTAACTTAAAAAATTATAAACTCGTTAAATAAGCCCTTAAATTGTTAGATATCCAAAACAACTATGAAGCATACAATATAATATATACCTTTGTTGCTGAGCTTGAATCTTTCTTCTTAAATCGGCGATCTCTTGTTCAGATGTCAGAGAAAGAGAAGACGAGTCGAGTAAGTCGTTGTCTGGAACCCCTTCTTCCAAGAGTCGTTCTAAAGGCACAGGCGATCGTCTTCCACTACTTGATAGAAAAGATTTCGACAATGGAGGCGATGGAGCTGCTTCAGATCCCTAAAAATTATTTTTTTATTAAACATTAGTCATTTCGCAAATGTGGTTTGGGTAGGATGTAAATTGAAAAATCCTGTTTCTCGTTCTCGTAGAAATTTCGAGAAATATTCTTAGTGCTCCTCAACTCTAATGACATACCTACATGACAAATTTTTTTAGTTATCGTATATGCTTTGACTATCTATAAGTAAAGGAAATGTTTTTATATATCAAGTATATGTATGTATATGTGTATAAATATGTATTAATATTAAGTGCATATATGAAACATCTTTTTGAAATTATAACAATTGAAAGCATAAAGTGCTTCACTATAATAATTTCGCTGAAGAGTTTCTAGGTCGAACATACTGTCCACTTGTACTGGTACTTGTAATAATCCCTATATTACGCGTCAGACATACGTAAGCCTTTGTTAGCATCAGTAGGTGAAACGTGCTATATGGCAGGTATCACATTTTCATTATGAAATATGGGTATTCATGTAACGTTATTATTAAATCTACTTACCGCACGTGAAAAAGGAAAAATAGAAAACTAAACTTAATCACGCATTTTAGTTTCAACATATTTTTTTTTATTATATTGCAAATTTGATTTTTTATCAGCTTCACGCCATATCCCGCACTCAGCAGGGTAGGCAGAGGAAACCTAGTGACAAGACACTCCGTTCCCCATTGCCACCTTGGCACGCCAGAGTGGAGAAATAAAATATTAACTATTTCATCCGCTCTAGTGGAGATCGAATCCACGACCAGTAGTGTTGACAGTTACATCTTGTGCCTCTGCGCTACGACTAACCTCAAATTTAATGTTTATTTCATTTAATTTTGCTATGTTTTAAATATCTTATATAGAATTCTTTATTTGAAAAATTGTTCTTCTGTGTAAATACAAATGTAGCCAGCAGTATAAACTTTACTAAAATAAACATAGAAACTTCTTAAAAAAATAAATTTGTAATTTATCTATTAAACGTAATCCAAATATCCAAATAGCAATCTCATAAACGGACTTAATAAATATGATTCGTACTTACAGATGTGCTATCTAATCTGAATTTATAAAAAAAAAAACAATACTACATAATCATTAACTCAACGGTTTTAAAAGATTGTTTTTTTTGTTATATTATGTAGGTTAGAAATATTGTTTTTTTTTGTAACAGATATAATAGAAAGTTATAACTTCGAATAAATTTCATATTTAGGGCGTAAAAGAATGAAATCTAAATAACGTATAGGTTCCTTACATGAAAAGACATAATGAACCATAATATTTGATCTTTAATAGTCCGAAAAGATACCTATATATTTGAAATGTAAACCTTCTAAATGTAAACGCTTAGGAAAGCGTAATCAATGAAAATGTTCATTTATTCATTCATTATTTATATAATTATGTAATAAATATTTTAGATTGTATTTAAGATAGCATAAAAATATTTTAAATACAAATCTCTCTTCTATCACGTATCTTAATGTTGATTTTATCTGTCTATTCGACTAATTACAGGAGACACGAAAAGATAAAAAAATAATTAATATCTTTATGAAACATAATTTAAAATTAACCATAAAAAACAAATCTCAATGATGAGTCCTTAAAATGTTATTAATAAGACGTTATATGTTAATATTAATAAGCCTATAGATATAGCCTATAGCAAAATATTTGGTTGGATACAGAACAAAAAATATGTAATGTTTCTTTCAAATAAGAATTGTAAATTTTAATTACAAAAGAGTGATTTAAAAGACTATTAATATTTAACTTTTACTTATGAATTTACATAGAACTAGCGGCCCAATTGGCTCGGCTTCGCCCGCATACCATCTATATTTACTAATACTCGTATGCTGTATTAGCTAACACATTGACACATTAAATCATGAACAACTTGTTTTCATAATTCTTAGAAAGTACTGAGGATGTCATCAGCGGCAAGGGCGCTCCCCGCGGGACTCGGCTTGCGGCCGTAAACAGAGCGTTGAATTATTTTAATTTTACATTTTCTTCAAAAGTATATATCCAAATTACATCTTCTTGATGATGAAATAACTTTCGCTCGTAAGTTTCAATGTCCATGTCAAATAAAAATCGGTGAAATATCACATTGCAATTTTCAATCATTTTTTATCATGAAATGCCTAATTGTGACTTATTTATAAGAGATAAATATACGGTGTCGCGAACTTTACTTTACTAATGAAATAGAATAATTTTGCCATACAATGTACTGACATATAAGTATTTAACTATATTTGCAGCGCACGCGCTTAACGCAATTCGATAGTGTTCATTATTATTGTTATTTCATTATTTTAGGCTGTCTAAGACTTACACCGTACTTTTATATAACCTATAGCACTCCTGAAGAACGCAGCTTTCATACAAAAAAAGTAAAACGGACATGTAGATCCAGAGTTCTTAGCGTTTACGCCAAGAAATAAACAGACAGACAAACAAAGAAACAAACAGTACCAGTTACTAACACGATAACTTGTAACGTAATGGAGAAAAAGAAGAAAGTATTTTGTTGTTACATAATTCTCTCTTTTCTTAATCAATGAACACTCTTTACAAAACGACTAGTGTGACTATTCTCAACTTGCATATATGCCGAAGCAAAATCTTCCTCCTCTAAGCCGAAACGGACTCATGCAAAAACTTTTTGCACAACATTAAAAACCAGATTAAAAAAAGGAAAAAGAAAGAATGGAAAAAAACACAAACGACAAACAAATGGAGTTTTATCTGTATAATTGATAGAGCGTTAAATCAATTTCATTTGCCCTTTAGGCATTTACTAAATTGTTAATGAACAAAAATATAAGTTTCATATCTGCTAGATATCAAACATAAATTTCAAATTCATTTAGATTAAACAAATATGTATGAGGCCAGTCGTGGCGCAGCGGTACGAAGTATGACTGTAAAACCGACTGGTTGTGGGTTCGATCCCCACTGGAGGAGATGAAATATTTACTTAAATTTATATTCCCATTTCTTCGCTCTGGTGTCGAGGATAAGCGCAGCGTTGAGTTCTGCCGCTCAACACGCAATGCCTCCAGATTCGGCAGAAAGTGGGGAACAAAGTGTCTTATCACTAGGTTCCCTCTGCCTACCCTTCTGTGTGCGGGATACAGCGTGAAGCTGATTTAATTTAATTTAAGTTTTAAGTATATAAGTTTAAAAAATACCTCTCCTTCCTCTCTTGGTATGAGTGACACATTAATGTCCATTTCGCTATCGCTGCCCTCTTCCCGCGGTATTACGGGAATCGTGTACTTATCACGGTTAGAATCCTCATTGGACTTTCCAGCTTTCATGTTTTCCTTTAACACTGCTAGCTGCTTATTAAAATTCTCTGTTTCTTTTTGTAACTTTTCTTCTAATTCACTTATTTGTGACTTGTAACATTGGGTTAAAGTTGACACCTAGTATAACAATAAAACGAATTAATAAATTATATATTTTAAAATATACCTATAGATTATTTTATTATTTTTTAGGATACATATTCACTAGTATAAAACACATTAAAAATACATAGCCTTGAATTTAAAAATTAATAAGACCATAATATGAAGCACGAAAAAACGCTGTCCGCTATGTTAGTCAATAAATTTTTATGTGCAGAGTCATCTAAATAGTATACAATGATATTACGTTATTAAATAAGAATAATCCCACAAAGTTAAAATAACAGTAGTGGTCTATTAGCGCTCGCGTCCACTGTCCGATCTCATCTGGCCAAATTTGAAACAATCCTACTAAATATGCTCTAGATAGTACAGTTTTGAATAAAAATTATATTTAAATTATTATGTATTTATTTTGAGATCCTTTAGAAAACTCATTGTAAACGCGACGGTCTAGATTTGGGCGGAAAATGGAAAACACAGTGTCTTAGCACTAAGTTCTCTCTGTATACTCTAGTTTATGAGGGATATATCGTGAAGTTAAACAAACATATTTACCTGCAACTTTTGCTGTGACCGCTCTAAGTCGAGCTGCTGCGACAGGCGCGTGAGGTCGGCCTGGAGGCGCGCCGTGCGCTGGTGCGCGCGCGCCGTCTCCGCACTCGCCTCCGCCAGCCTCTTCCTTCCCGCCTCTACTTCAACGTTCAAATATGAATACTGCTCTCTGTTGGACATTTTAAAAAATATTTATCTCTAGGGCAGACTGCTTTTTGTCATTTGTTTTTAACATCGCGTTGATTTATCATAGAGGAAAAATTAAAATAGAAGATTTATATGAGTTAGGTCGAACTCACAACCAGCGCGTTTACAGTATGATGCTATTCCAATGAGCCACGATGGTCTTATAATACATATTTAATTAACTTAAAATATTGGTTACATCCAGTAATATTGTTGATTGTTTTAGTGGGTTCGAGTTTCCCTTAGGGAAATTTGTTGCTTTTGCAGCGTTGAGCTTGCCATTTAATTCGCAATGTTTCGAAAATTTGGGAGAAAAGAAGTAAGCAACGAAGTGTCTTAGCACTAGATCTACTCTAAACAATAATATGAACTTACTGTACAGTGGCAAGTTTTTGATTTAATGTCTCCACTTGAGACCTTAAAGCGGCTGCTTCTTCCTTTAATTGTTCCTCTTGGCTGTGGTCCACTGTCTGGTTTTGGCGCAAAACTGCCTGAGCTCTTACCTACAATACATATAACCAAACACTTAATGTTTTGATGAAGTCATTCATAACTTCTATCGATTTTTGGACCTCTAATTCATTCTTGTGACAACTCAAGAACAAGCAAACAAGGAGGAATAATTTTGTGTACCTAAATTATATTTTGAAATATGATAATATCACGTAACTATGTCACGACTCCGTGTTGCAGTCATAGTCGTGAATGCCCCCCTTTCCGCTTAACGTGTGACGTAATTTATGAATATGTATCACCCCAAATATATATATTTTATTATGATAAAAACACGAATATTTACTAACATACCTTATAGCTAGTGTATTCAGTTTTCAAATCTGCTAATTCTATATTCGTAATACGCAATTTTTCATTTAATTCAGCACACTTGAACTCCAGCTTCTTCATTTTACTGTTCAATTCAACTTTCTCCTCACCAATGCTCATTATTATTTTCTCCTTTTCACTAAGAGCTGATGTCATGTCCAGTTCGGCCTCCTCATTTTTCCGCCTTTCGTCCTCAAGGTCTTGCATTAGTTTCGTTATAATGTCCTTTTTCGCATTCACCATGTTGTCTTTCTCTTTAGCATCTTCTAATGCCTGCTGCAATTCTTCTTTAAGTAATCTATGTTGGGTTTCTTCCGTTTTTATTTGTTCTTCTAGAAGCTTTATTTGAGTTTTCATAGCAGTTATAGTTCCTTCTTGAGTGTCGATAGTAGATTCCATCTGTAATTGAATATATAAATAAATAAGCTTAATATGTATACTGAAAATATGAACCATTTATGCCATTGTGGCACATTCTACTTAGCTTGCAATGTCAAATAATCGGAATAACTAGAAATTTGAAAACAAACGTAACGAAAGCGATTAAAAGTAAACCGACTGCGTAAAAGTAAACAGAAATACATTTTTTTCACGCTTTATCCCTAGCGGGGTAGTAGGAAAGGATGGAAAGCTAAACGTCTCCGTCAGGATCGCAATTACCCATTATAAAAAAATATGGGAGTAGGAAGTGATCTATTTTACCTGTATAATTTTTTTCTTATTTTCTTCCATTTTCGTAGTTAATTCTTTCATTGATCTTTCATAGTCTTCCATTTCAAGACTCAAGACATTCTTTTTCTTTACATCTTTCAGAGCCTTTTCTAGCTGTTCTTTTGTTGCTTTATGTGCCTCTACTTCTGAATTTAATTGTTGATTCGTCTTTACAACATTTGCTAAAAAAATTAAAATAATTAATACGGTTTCTACATCATTTTAATTTCTCGACAATACTAAAAATCTATACTATTATAATGTTAAAGCGTTTGTTTCATTGCGCCAATCTCAGGCACTTATGGTTCGAATGCAAAAATTGTTTTTGTGTTCGACCGTCCATTTATTGAGGAAAGCTATATTACCTAGACGATAATACATTTTAGGAAAACGAGAAATGTTCCGTGCGTGCCGTGCACTGCACATAAATTAAATTTGACGAAAAAAAAGTTTACAAAAAGATTTATGTTTCTTTAAATTTATTTCACTACAAACTTTCTCAAACAGTTTGTTTTAAAGTAATATTAATAATTATTTGTGAAGGTGTTAATATTAATATAATATTAATACTTATTCAAATAAATACTTTATTTATTAAAATTGCCGTTGCTATCATATAATTATTAATATCTTCGAAGACATAATAAGGCCATAATGAGGCCATAGTGGCGCAGTAGCACAAGTGTGTGACTGTAACGCAACGGTTTTGGGGGTCAATCCCCACTCGAGGGAATGAATTATTATTTATTAATATTTTCATTTCTTCGCTCTGGCGCCAAGGCAAAAGGGTCTTAACCCTCGGTTCCCTCTGCCTACCCTGCGTATGGGGGATACAGCGTGAAGACATAATAAATTTAGAAGAACTCGACGATAAAATAAGATTTCAATATTAGTCAGAAATTTAGCTTAATGGGACGAATAACTTAGATCAATGATTACATAACAATGGATTACCCATTATACCTGCGATCTAATTTATCTCGTCGACTCAGAATGAATAAATAGACTACATTTTATGTAAGGATTTTGTATAATTTGGCTATAAAATAAACAATAAGTTTAAGCAGACGAAGCCGGAGGAGGGTACACACTAGCATATTTTACAAAATCAAAATAGTAATAGAACACAAGAAGTTGTTAAATTCGCATATATCATACCTTCTAATTCTGCTATTTTTGCAGTTGCATTTCCAACAGCTTCCAAATCAGCCGTTAAAGTTCTTACTTTCGACTCCAAATCGGAAATGTTGGTCTTATTTCTTTCTTCCACATTGTTATTAGGACCATCCGAGCTTATTACCTTTTGTTTATTATCTAAATTTTTATCAGCTAGAAGTTTCTTTAGTTTTGTCTGCTCTTGTTCAGAGGATTGTAACTGAGTTGCTGTTTCGTTTAATTTCTTTTTTAATTTCAACGCGAACATTCTTAGCTTAGTGTATCTATAATTATAAAATGTAAAAAATAATTTTATTATTCTATAAGCTTTTGTAATTTGTATATTTTTATTGTTGTTATGGTGTAAAATAAAGAGTTTTATTATTATTATTATTATTAATTGTAAAAATTAAATATGACCTCAAAATATTATATTACAAAATTGAAGAAAAATTAGGCTTTCTTATTTTAGAGTCCTTAAAAAAACATATGTGCTGTCCAATAGGGATGCAAAGTCTTTTATTGTTTGTGACCATCTAATCCTGCAAGATGGAAAGCTTAACTAAAAAACTCACTTGTCTTCAAAAGTGTCATCTAAATCTCTCATACGAGTATTATCCTCAGCTCTTGATATAGTTGATGTAGACATATCTTCATTAGGAAGTTCAACAACTAAAAATGCAATAATCAATTATTTGACTGTACATAAAATATTATTACAGTAATAATTAATAGTTAAGTTTTTTTTTAAAATTCACGCTGTATCCCGTATGGGGCAAGGTAGACAGAGGGCACCTGGTGCTAGGGCTAAGACACTCTATTTACAGTTATTCGAGACGCTGCGTGTTGAGTGGCGGCATTAAACACTGCACTTTTTGCCACAACGACGAAAATAAAAAACATCGTTCACCCCGTGAGTGAGAATCGAACCCACAAGCCCCTCATTTATAAACAGACGCCATGCCGCAGTGACTCAACAACCCCAAGTATATATATTAGTATAAGTAATATAATTATAGTAACAAATATGTTTATCTGAAATTGTAATCAAGCAATTATAAATTGAACAGTACCAGAAGAACTTTGTTGTTTCAATTTATCTAATTCTTCTTTTAAACCTAAAATTAAAACATCTTTTTCCTTAACAAGGTTCATTGCAACTTCTTTCTCCGATATAACTGCTTCTATAGATGTACTATTTTGTGTAGCATTTTTCAAATTGTCTTGTAAATTGTCTATTTGTTTTAAAAGATTATCTTTTTCTCCCTTTATTGTGTCCCTATCCTTTTCTAGTGTTTCAATAAGCCTTTCCATTTCTGATATAGCTTTTTGAAGTTTCGATATAGCTTCTCCTCTTTCTTTAAGTACTTGATTTATTTCCTTCATTTCATTTAATAATTCAGCATTTTCAGTCTTATAACCAACAAGTTTAGATTTCATATCTTCGTATTCTACTGACAAACTGTCAATATCTTTTATTTTATTCCGTAGCTCTTTAACTTCTAATAAAAGAGAGGCATTCTCTTGTTTATATGCACCCAGTTTTGTTTCTAGTTTGACAATATCTGCTTGTAAAGAAACATTCAAATCTGACAAATTATCTGTATCATCTTTTGGTTGTTCTAAGGAAAGTTTTAATGTCTCAACTTCTTCTTGCAACAAGCCATTCAAATCCTGTAGATTGTCGTACTCCACCTTTATTTTATTGTACTGTTCTTTTGATAACATTACTTGTGTTTTAAGGTCCTTTACGAGATCATCTTTTTCTAATTGGTAGTTATTTTTCATTTTTTCATTTTCTTTTTCTATACCATTTAAATATTTTTTCAAATCATCTAATTCATCTTTCATTTTCTCTGTTTCATCTTGAAGTATTTTATTTTTACTTTCTAATTCAATTATAGTGTCTTTAGCATTTTGTTTTTCCTTAACTAGAATAGATTTTTCAGTTTCTAAAGCTTTTACAAGTAGGTTCATCCTTTGCTGTGATTCATTATCTTCATTTTTAGATTGTAATATTTCACTCAATTTAGATTTATCATTATTTAGATTATGTATTATTTCTTCATTTTTCAAAGAATTTGCAGATGCAATGTCTAACTGTGATTGAAGTTGAGTTATTTTTTCTTTTAATTCTACATTTTGTTCAACATTCTGTTGTAGTAACTCTGAATTTATTTCTTTACATTTTAACTCAGCAATATTATCTGTCAGTATCTTGTTACATTTATTTGATTCTAAAAGTTCTTGTTTTAAATTTTTTAACTGAGAATTGAGAAAACTAGTATGTTCCTTAAGACTATTTATTTCAGAAGTTAATTCCTTACTTTGGACTGAAAATGCTTCAAGCAATTCTTTTTCTTTTAGTTGTAATTTATCTTTTAATACATTGTTTTCGTCACTTAAATCTTTCATTTGATCTTCAAGAACCTTTGATGCCCTAATTATTTCATTTTGCCACTTGGGTATATTTTCTGAATATTCTTTTACAGTTTTTGTTAAAATAAACCTTGAATTCTTTAATTGATTAATACAATTTGCACATTTGAGAATTTTATCTTTATAACTTCTTAATTTAATGTTAACCTTTTCTTTTTTTGACTTTTCTGATTCATATAATTTAGTCACTTCTTCAAGTTTAATTTCATAATCTTGTAATTGAATAGTATTATGTACAGATGCAGTGGATTCTTTCATTGCTTCAAATTCTTTTATTTTTTCATTTAGTTTTTCAATTTCGTTTTGATATGTTTCATCTGAAATTTAATTATTTAAATATAGATTATTAGGATCATACAAATAACTTTTATAAAATGTATACTTATAATAAAATTGAAGATATGGAAGGTGTAAGAAAAAATGTTATGAAGTGTAGTCATGTAGAGTTCTACTATAATAGAGATATTTTTATAAAGAAATAGGTACCTTGTAAGCTGACAAATTAAAGGTGCAATAAAAAGAATACATATGTGACAGCCTGATGTATAAATCATACTTCATTATGTATGGATGTCAAATTTAGTTAATTAAAGAATAGAGAGCTCATGTTTCATTATAAAATTAGCACTAGCATTATTACTATAGAATTTTTAAAGAATAATAACTTAAAAGTAGAAAACGATTGTGTACAAATAAATACATACATACTAAGAAAAGTAATCAAAAAATAAATTTAAAAAAATCATAATATGTAATATATGTAATTATTTTTTGTTTCACCTCATCCATTGTCATCAATCTCTTTATACATGCCCTCCGGGGGGTGCTCATGCTTTTTACGTGACCTTCCTCCAGTGTCTTTGATAGCGTCTTTTTGAAGGTCAACCGAGGTCTCCCCCTACCTCTCTTACCATTCACTTTTCCATCATAAATCTTTTTTGTCATTCTTTCATCACTCTGAGCACATTCTTCTTCATTCTCAACCTGACATCCTTGTTAGTACCTGCCATTCTGTGTACCTCATCATTGTGGATTCAATCAGCTAAGCAGACTGTGCATATCCTATGAAAAGATCACATCTCCACGGCATACATCTTTCTTTCATTCTTCTCCTGTAATACCCAATGGACAAGGTGCAAGAGGTATGTAGAGACTGTAGCATTTAGCACTCTGATCTCTCTGAATACCCCGCTAGGGATAAAGCTAGAAGCTACTAGAAGTAGTAGTAGTAGTAAAATTTTTTTTGTTTAACATTGTTGAAAGAACAGACCAAAGCTTTGTCTTCCAAAGTATTAATAAGTTCTAACATTACCAAAGATTGATAAAAAATATTCAATAATAATAAACATGTCAGATTACAGGGGGCGGATTAGACTGAGGCTCAATTACCAGGGGTCCAATTGATAGAATAAACATTCTTTTAAATTTACAGGTCTTCTTGGGATATAATTTATTTAAATTAAGACAATTATACCTTTTTGAACTTTTTCTTCTAATATTTTAAGTTGTTCTCTCTGTTGCAAGCCAATAGTATTAAACTCTTCAGCTTTTGCTTCTAAGTCTCCTAGTTGAGTTATAAGTTGTTCATTTTCCTCTAATAGTCTATTGTTTTGTCTTTTCAGAGAAATAACTTCACTGTCCAGATCAGACAACTTTTGTGACATATTTATAAGATTTTGATCCTTCTGTATAAGATCAGCTTTTTGTTTATTTATTTCCTCTTCATAATTCTTACATTTGATATCAAGTGTTCTAATTTTACTTTGTGATGTATCAATCTCTGTAATGAAAGTAAGTTTTTGTTCTGTTAAAGAATCTACTAATTCCTGCAATGTTTGTACATTTCCTTCTTGGATTTTATTTTGTGATTCACAAACTTCAAGTTGTTTCCTGTATTTCGTAACTTCATTCTGAAGCTCTGTAAATAGACATATATGAATTAAAAAGTTAATATAAATTACACAACATACAAGATAAAATATTATTAAATAAAAGGGAAACATTACCTGATTTAGCTTGTTTTGCTTTTTGAGCTATTGTAAGGAGGCCCTTACATTTTATAATTAATTCTTCCTTGCTTAAGTCATCAAAAGCATATTTTTTACTAGCTGAATCTTGTGCCTATAAAAAATTTCAGAGTAACTTTTGTATAATTTTATTTACAAAAAAAACTGTATAAATTTATAAATTACAAAAAATATTACCTTTACTTCGTCCATAATGTCCCAGCGTTTTATTGCATTTTATGTGAAAATATTTTAACGACGAAACTCTTAGTCTAGCATATATAAACTCTTGAATAATATTAATTAAAAATATTAAGCTATAATGATACTGAAAAAATAAAATACATCTCGAATGGTCAATGATACATTTTGTCAATAAAAATGTGTAATCGTAATAAATGTCATTGAAATATGACAACACCACAGAATACATATACCCAAAGACACAACACTACAAAAAATGTGGTATATTTAATCTGTATTAAGTAACAATACAATAGGATGACTAGAAAAAGTTTTTTCTTAAAATGTTGCCAATCCTATTTGTAACCCCCTTTACATATAGGTAGAAGCCTGTATCGTGTGATCCCGGCCTAGAATAGGATCATCCTGGTATCGGTGGTGTCGTAAGAGGTGACTAAAGTATGTGTGGTAGAGTCACGTCGCCAGCAATGGCAACACGCATGGGCAGACTCGAGCGGATCATTACCACCCCTGGCATTTAAAACCGGCGTGAAGTGGTGGCTTTATGCCACTGCGTTTCGCATCAGGTAATGCCGGGCTCCGGCGCCCAACCCACCTTAAATGCCGGCAACACACCTGTAGCTTTTCTGGTGTTGCACGGGGTCGTGGGCGGCGGTAATCACTTACCATCAGGTGACCCAAACGGTCGTTTGCCTTGTCCTTTTCAATAAAAAAACGAAGTTCCGGTTGTCTTTTTACCGGGGGGGTCTTCTGATAACGCTGGCGGGGAGCAGGCATCTTGTGCTGATGAACGGCATTCTTCACCTATCAAAGCTCGTCCCCTTGGTGTTCAGAGTCACAGAGTAGGTGGGCTCTTAGAAAAAAAGTTTTCCCAATGGTAGAAAAATGTGTGAGATGGTGGTAAGATACACTATTGAGTATGGTTTCTTTGTTAGCTAACTTAAGATCTTTCAGCCCACAAACAAAATGGTAAGAATCCTTGGCATGATGAGTGATCTTTATAATCAGACTTTACAACAAGGGAAGCGAACCCTTGTAATGTACCGAGGCAGTCTCCCAAAATATCTTACACTCCTGATATGAAATGTTGCTCGTTAACATTTTATTTCTTTCTTTTTCAGAACATTCACTCTTCATCTTTATCAGTACTTTTGTTTAGTGCCTGTTTAGCTTATCCTTTTTCTTTTAAAAAGATTTTTATGAAACCTTATGATCCTAATATACTTCCTTATCTCTGCAGTGTCTTTCACTTTATCATTTATCGTGCTTTTTACTAAAACCTCGTTTTCATTTACCACATATTTCTGTCACTGCTTTTCTCATATAATTGTTAAATATAATGGCAGAGTATACTTCAACATTTCCATATTCTGTTTCAAAGGTGTCTAATATTTTGGAAGCTTCCTTTTTGATCGATGGATCTTAAAACTTCCAGTTCTTACGCGATAATTCGACTCCAAGTTTGGACGTCTTGTGCGGCTGCCTCAAAATAAAAACTCACTCCTTATTATAGCAACGACTATATATTGGTCTGTTCCCAGGACAGCATACTCCGTTCCCTCTGACTTTCCCAATGGTAATATAGCGTGAAGCTAAGGAAGTAAGTATTCAATTTCAATTCTTTACACACACACACAACACATGTGTATGTATGTATATATATGTATGTATATATATATATATATATATATATATATATATATATATATATATATATATATATATATATATATATATATATATATATATATATATATATATATATATATATATATATATATATGTGTGTGTGTGTATGTATATAATATCATTGTTAGTACCACCTTCCTTAACCAGTTTCCTTAAGTTGCTTGTTATTATTCTGCACTAATTGTCATTGTCCGAATTAATACATTTTTTACGAGTTCCATTTTTTATAATATCCAAGCTTACATCTCACAGCAAAATTTTCGCTTTACACCCTGGTTTTAAAAGGGATATATTTTTTGGTTACAAAAAAAAACAATTTTAGGAGAACTGCCATAGGGTATAATAATATAATGTAGGGTATATAATTATACCGTAGATATCGTAAGTCGTATTGGATATTTTTTTTTTAAATGACAGCAATGGCAGTCACAGAGTATAAATCGCTAACACTATAAATGGCGGCTCTAGTCATTGCTACTGTCGTATTGTGTTGAATTGTAAAGTTATTTTAATTTTTTTCTAAAATAGTGAAGTTTTAAGTATAGATTTATATTGAGATGTAAATATACATATGATAAATACGTACAACGTATAATTGAATCGTATAAATTCATTGGTAAGAAAATGTTAAGAAGTTCATTTTGTCGTAGTTACAAACCTTGCGGGGCGCGTCCATGAGTAATATCCCAAGATATTGTTATGTTTTTTTTTGTTGTTATAAACTTAGCTACTTTGGTCTAAAAATATCTATTTATCAATAGCTTACTACAACTTAGAATATGTACATAACTCTATGGCAGTATTGAAGTGTCTTTATAGCAGAGTGTTAATACATTTTCATAGGACGTGTAATACAAATCAGAATGTCGAGCGACGAAGATAAACCTCCTGCACCTCCAGTGCGCTTAACAAGCAATCGAGCTACTGACCGGGTAGATTCTGTAGCTTCAGTTGACATGAGGCCTCTACCAAAAGGTAATATAATACAATCACTATAACAATTGTTTTGATATACTTGAATCACCACTATGGTATTTTTCTTTGGAATTATATGCAATCAATGTAAACTATAGAATTTATATTTTTTAATAAATTTGAATACTTGTGATACAATTAAATGTACATAAACCACAATGTGAGTATTATATATATAAATACAAATTTTTTAATATTTTGCATAATTTTTTTAAGAACCTGATGACAGTGGCGATAGAAAAAAGAAAACTTTAAAGGCTAAAATTAAAGGCTCTAAGAGTACAGCTCATAATGATAGTAAACCAAATATAAGTTATCCAACTAACTTTGAGCATACTGTGCATGTGGGGTTTGATGCCGTGACTGGAGAGTTTACAGTAAGTAAATTCTATAATCTTTATTATATTTGATGCTTGATTTAGTTTCTAATTTAGAATGTTAATAGGATAAAATATATCATACTAGTATTTTTACAAGTGTATCAATGCAACAGCATGAAGATATCGATCATTTGAGAATTCGTAAGAATTCCTTAAACTTTGTTATTAATAAAAAAAAAAGTTATTATGACAAGTTTTTTTAACTTTCCTTTAATCCAATTTGCTTTCAATATGAGCACCAATAAAACACATTTTGATATTTTTAAATACCTGGCACTAAAATTATTTATTATTTATGAAATACTATTTATTTATGAGTGATCCACCAAAGCCATGTTTTGTGGTGTTTCCACAATAAGCTTATCTATTTTGCTTTTTATTCAGCATATGTAAGCTTTGCTTTCTTATGTTGCAACACATTTTAAATTGCAAATCTGTCATTTAAAATAAATATATTTAAACATTAAAAATGCTCAATAGTATATTGACACTACATTATTTTGCAACAATTGTAACCAAAGTATAATTAAATTCTAACAACATAGTTAGTGGCATGCCATACTTACTGCCTTGTGGAATGATAATAAATAGAGGCATATACTATTGTTACTGACAATAGATGTAAAAAGTCTAGAATATAATATGTAGATATATTTTTTGAAATATTAGATATATATGGATATTTTTGTAATATAAATATGGATCCAACAACCATGTAATTGAGTTCCCTGTATTGCCCGCTTTTGTTTCAAGCTGCCTATAACAGTAAGTACCCAATAGCTCAGGTTATATATGTGCATTTAATGCTATTGTCATTCTCATTTTCTGTCTTAAAATTTTTGTTATTTAATCAATTCTAGTGGGTAATAATTATGTTATGCCATATTTCTTATTTTGCTGCTATAATTTGTTTAATATAACTTTAAATATAAACTTAATTAATTACTACAAAATACTAAAATTTCAAATGTACATACATAATATATAATTATAAATACTGTTGTTATATTTTTAAGCTTGTGTTCTATTTTTCATGTTTTTTGAAGATCACTTGCATTTAATATGTATATTAACTTTTGTATGCATGCATAATAGAGTGTAGTAAAATATTAGGTATAAGACATTGCTCTATCTAATTATTAACATCAAATAAGAAATCACTTTAATAACTCTTATTTCATTCTTATAGCAATTTATTATAATTTCTAAAACACTATTATTTCACACAATCAAAAGCATGAATTTTTACACATTCAACTTTTTAATATATTTTGTATTAGAAAACTAAATCTATTTTCTTATATAGATAATATTTGAGTACTACATTTGTTTTAAAGGGTATGCCGGAAGCTTGGGCGCGGCTTTTAATGGCTTCTAATATTAGTAAACAAGAACAGAAAAGCAACCCACAGGCAGTTCTAGATGTTCTTAAGTGGTATGATGCCTCTGCTACACAACCACCTCCATCTAAGTACATGACATCGGCTCAAATGCATACCACACATTCAGGTAAATTTTATTACTATTATATTAAATAGATTTTGTTAATTGCCTTTAAAATTGTTACTATAATAAAAAAGTGATCTTATAAGGATTCCTATTTTACCTTTTGAGATACGAAAATTTCAGTTCATACTCATATAAATGTCACAAAATTTAGAACTCTGCACACGGCACTTTAAGCAGAGGGAACCTAGTGCTAAGACACGCCATTCCCCACTTTCCGCAGAGTTCTGAAGGCATTGCATGGGATGAACTCACAACCAGTCGATTTTACAATCACACTGTGCCACTACTGGCCTCAGTTAAATATAAAATAAATGTCAGTTAGTCATATAAAAGTAGTGATACCCATCAAAAAGGAAAAAATGAATTATTTAGAATATTGATTAGGCCAGCATAAAATAAATATTTTATTTACCATTGCAGGTTCCTCAGTGTCGAGAGTGTCGTCTAGTAGTCCATCATCTTCCACTCCAACAGACACAGAACATCCAGAGCCTCCTCCTCCCCCGCCTTCAAGACCCGACCGCACCAAAAGTATTGTAAGTTCAATGGTTTGTTGTAACTTAATTTTCTATACCTAAATATATATAGGGTGTTTGATAATACTTCGATTATGTTTGACTGCCTGATAAGCTGAACCCTGAACTAAAAATATCCATATGAAGTGGAAGAGGAATTGTTTTATTAATAGGTTCTTTTTGTTACATTTTGCAGGAAAAAATTGTGAAAATAGAAAAAACCATATTAAATACAAACCATTGCGTTTTAGACATATTTAGAATACATTTTTTAATGATTCCATTACCATTAAAATGTCACACTTATACCATCAATAGTGTTGCGTTTTTAATGACGTCAGCATAGTCTATTTAAAACATATTTGAGCAGTTGTTATGACAAATGATTTACTTATATGGATAGCATTGGCAAGCCCTAAATGGAACATATTGTTTGACTTTTTTAATTAATTGATTCCTTTTTAATATCATTGTTGCAATGTAAATTGTGGTTCATTAGTAAGTTTTACTATAAATTGTATATTTTGTTATTTATTTACAGTATACAAAGCCAATAGAGGAAGAAGAAACAGCACCTCCCCCGCGTACTGCGCCAGCTACACCACCTCACGTGCCACATCCTGCTCTTACCACGCATTCCGTAAATATATATTATTCAATCTAAATATCTTCTTGTATAAACCCTGGGTCTATCGTCGATAAGTTAAGTTGATGGTTGGAAGTTTCATTCTTATACAAAAAGGGTGTTGATTCAATTTGATTTGAATTATAAAGAAAAAGAAATATGTAATTTTATTTATTTCAAATTTATTAAATATTATATATAAAATAAATAATTTTGTACATATACAGATATGCAGTCGAGGAGAGACGGGGGCGGCACTGGACCGCAACAAGAACCCTGCGGGCGCACACACGCCGCCCGCGCTCGTGCCTCACCCTGTGCTCCCCGCGCACCCGCAGCCCGCGCCCCCGCCCCCGCCCTCTAACGGCACGCCGCCAACTGATACTGGGTATATAGCATATATTTGCATTCAGCTTTTTCATTAAATTATGTAGCAGAGTAGACATATAGAACTTAGTGTAAAATATCTGTTCTTCTCTTTCCATCCGGATTCTGGACATTGCGTATTGATCGACGAAATTTAACGCTGCGTTTCGTTTCTTATAATAATGAAATGATAATAAATGCTCCAAATGGGATTTGCACTCACAATTATCGCGCTACCATTAGACACTGTCAAAAAATCTCGTCCTTTTACCATCCCCATAGGAATTACGACAAATTCTTCATTCCCTGCATTCGTTATAAAAAAATAAATCCTTATATGTGTTACTTATAAAGACTAATATGAATGTAGACAGAGTGCTTTAATCTTCACCACTTCAAATGAAAGTACAGTTTTAACTACTCTAAAAAAGCCTAATTACAATTGAAAACAAAAAACATTTTGCCATAAATGAAATGGTTTTTTTTTTTTCAAACAAAATAAATGATAAAATTTTCCTTTTAAAATAAAACACCATTTTTCACATTTTTAAAGTGTTATTCCCATTTTAAGAAAGAAAAATACTTCCTGGTCGGTTTCCAGGAGGCGTGGGTTCGAGTCCTGCTACGTTCAAATTTTTAAACGTTTTCTAAATAAGTAAAACATCATTTGTTAAGAATGACCCACACAGACACTATACTATCAAAAAGACAACATCGCACACGCCTCCATTCACAACAATGCAATCATAAGTCGATGAAATGTTATTAGCTACATATTTTCTATAATAAACCTATTATTATAGAAAATAGATAATTTCGTAAAATAGAACGTTCCTTTCCCGTTCGGATATGTTTTTATGAATGAAAAATGGCAGATTGGCTGCGTTTAGTAGTAATTTTTTAGTAGTAAATATTTACGTATTGGTATTTATTCATAACTGCGTCACGCGTAATACAGTATGGATAAAAACTGTTGACGAATTTTGATACTTTTTTTTTACATACGGGTTTGAAATATTTTATCCTATATGCTGCTCCCATAATAGGTCGCTCCTATCCTGTATATGTTATATTTCTTAATTTGGTAAAATGTTTCTTTTCAACAGAAGATCAACAGGACAGCAACAAAGGAAAAAGAAAATGACAGACGAGGAAATTTTAGAAAAATTACGAACGATTGTTAGTGTTGGAGATCCTAATAGGAAATATACGAAAATGGAAAAAATTGGTCAAGGGTACGCGTTTTTTATTTGTTCGTAATTATATTCATAATTTTGTTTGTTAGCTGTTATAAGTTTGTTACATACATTAAATTATGAGACTAAATTAGAGAAAAAAATATATAATGAAATTAATTATTAAACATATATTCTTTTTTTTTTATTCTAGGGCATCAGGAACAGTTTATACAGCAATTGAAACATCAACGGGTATGGAAGTAGCTATTAAACAAATGAATTTAAGCCAGCAGCCTAAGAAGGAACTGATTATAAATGAAATCCTAGTAATGCGGGAGAACAAGCATAATAATGTGGTCAATTACCTGGACAGCTATTTAGTTAATGAGGTACATATTTAAGAAACAAATACAAAATACTATAAAAATAGGCTGAAAATATTATAAAAAATATTTTTTTGGCCATATTTTTTGGACTGCCAGATATTTTTTTAACGTTATTTTGTATCCTGCTCACAGCAGGGTAGGCACAGGAAACTTGGTGTAAAGACACTCCATACTCCATTTGCCGTCGAATTCTGGAAGCAATGCGTGTTAGTGGCGGAACTCAACGCCTCGCTTTGCTTCGACACCGGAGTGAAGAAATGAAAATATTAAATATGTCGTTTCTTCAAGTGGGAATCGAATCCACAAGTGATAGTCCTAAGTTGGTAGCCAATGACAGTGTAAATACATAGGTTATTTGTATTTCTAAACTCATAGTTACTATTAAATTTATACTTATGATACAAATAAAACAAATTGCATAGCTGTATTGTACATACAGACAATATAACCATATTTTTCACATTCAGGAGCTATGGGTAGTTATGGAGTATCTAGCAGGTGGCTCGCTAACTGACGTAGTAACGGAGACTTGTATGGACGAAGGGCAGATTGCGGCGGTGTGTCGTGAGGTCCTGCAAGCATTACACTTCCTCCACACCAACCATGTTATACATCGTGATATTAAATCTGATAACATTCTATTGGGATTGGATGGGCAGGTTAAACTCAGTGAGTATTGAAAAAATATTTATTGACTTAAGTAAAACTAAGGATTTTCAACTTATCTTTTAATCAGTCTTTCATTGTGTTGATAATCCTATAAAATAGTTTTTAGTCTTATTTAATAAAAAATATAGATATATTTCTTATATGACGAAAATGACAATTTCCTAAATCTACTAGTTTTAAACGGTATAAAATTTTAATCATTCATTCAAGCATTTGGTATATATTTTCAGCTGACTTTGGTTTTTGTGCTCAAATATCGCCTGAGCAAAACAAGAGAACAACCATGGTTGGTACACCTTATTGGATGGCGCCTGAAGTAGTTACAAGAAAGCAATATGGCCCAAAGGTATTTTCTTACATATAATAATTTTAATCACTAAGAGTTCTGTTCTGTGAATTGACATAAAAAAATAATATTCATGCTACTATTTTCTTAGTAGAGGCCGCCGTGGCGCAGTGGCACAAACGTGTAGGCGCGACAGTTGTGGGTTCGATTCCCACTTGGAGAAATTACTTATTTATTATTGAAAATAATTTCTTAGCTCTGATAACAATGCAAAGAGCGTCGTTTTATTCCGCCATTAAAAAAACAATGCCTCGAACAGAGGTGGTAAACAGAATGTCTTATCACTAGGTTCCCTCTGCCTACCCTCTACATGCGAGATGCAGCATAAAGCTCAAAAATAAATGCAATACTCAAAATTAATTTCTGCAATACTGATTTCTACTATGAATACAATTATAGTTGTTCTTTTACCATATTGCATTATGCTACATAAAATATTTTTATCCCTATATAGGTAGATGTGTGGTCACTGGGTATAATGGCCATTGAAATGATTGAGGGTGAACCACCATATCTCAATGAGAATCCGTTGCGTGCTCTCTACTTGATCGCCACCAACGGCAAGCCAGATATTAAAGATAAGGAGAAGCTCAGCACTGTCTTTCAGGACTTCCTTGACCAATGCCTGGAGGTGGATGTGGATAGACGAGCTACTGCTCTAGACCTTCTAAAGGTAGGCCAATTTATGTGAAAATTTTCTGTTATTTAAAATGATATATTGTATAATTTTTATCATCACAAATATATTAATTATAAATACACTTTACAAAATAAAACAATAAATGAATATAACAACATATTTAGAAATATGAGTCCATGGCATTGCAATATATTTATTTATTTAAAATAGATATACCAACCATTCTAAAGTTTTCAGAAAAAAGAATCAAATTCTTTCTCGAGGCCTTGAGTGGCGGAACGCTGCGCTGCGCCTCGTCAACCGAGCGAGAAAATGAAAATATGAAATATTTCATCCCTTGAGTGGGATTTGAGACCTCAACCATCGCGTTTATTGTCACACATTTGTGCATACGTCAGTGTTGGTAATAATATAATATATCATAAATTAAACCTAAATGTATGTTGCAGCATCCATTCCTGAAAATGGCGCGACCGCTGGCGTCGTTGACGCCGCTGATCATGGCGGCCAAGGAGGCGGCCAAGGGGCATTAGCGCAGGCCCGCGGCGCCCGCCGCCTCCGCCACCACCGCGCCCCTCTAGCGCACCCCAGTGCCTACCCAGCGTTGTCTATGGTTACTAGTGAGTATGTTCACCAACGAACGTTTTAACCATCTAATTACAGAGCGATATTTACCTTTAAATGGCTGCACACATATTACGTGATTGTATTTTTACAAAACGAAGATTGAATGTGAATAGTAGCAGTCCAGTAGCCGTAGTGAGACGTAGGTGTCGAATAGGAAAGTTATTTATTGTGATTAGGGCCGCCTCCGGCCGCCGCCGCGCCCCTCGCTGCGGGCGAGCGATAGCGTTTTGTAGATATAGTGTATAGAGACAAATTTTGGAGTACGATATGTCTGCGACCGAAGACTGGCAGTTAACTTTTAGACGTAAAGCAATTATCGTAGAGTATCGTAGTGATGATACCGTTGCGAACAGCTTGTATTCTCTGTGATGGTAGCGGCGCCGGCGGCGGCGGGCGCGCCCGCTGCGACTGTGTGAAAGGGAGTGCTTGAGAGAAATAATCTGTATTAGTACTAAGACGATGTGTATTTTCCTACGCCGTTGGTTTTAGAAACGAGATTCTGATTACATATTATTGTATAATTAACTTGAAAGGCACGCATTTTTATTAACATTTAACAATGAGTGATATATGCGTATCTGATACTTTATATTATTTTGACTGAGGTTACTTGCTAGTGAAATAATACTTATGCTTTGGCCGTGTGACGCTTTTACTAGCTAGCTAGTTTTATATTTATCACTATGACCGAATCATTATTTATTATATTGCGCTTTAGTTTTTCATACACATGTATTTTCATTATTATAAATAATAAATAGTTGTAATATTTTAACAGTGTTAAGTTCTGATGTAGCACACATGTGGACGATTAACGATTTGATGTTATAAATTTCATAATTTAATTACGAATGTATTATTAAAATATAATTTTATTTTTTAATGGTATCATTGTTAGTCATGAAGTGAAGCATTTACCTAGTATTAAGTTTATATAGTTTATTGTACTGATTATATATGAAATTAGAAAGAAATTGGTCATTTATCTTTTGTGGCACAAAAGTTTGTATTGAACTAATTGAGATAAAAAAGAGATTATCAATGGTATTCACAGGAATGATTGAATAAGACAATAGTAGGCATTAGTTAGTGATCAGATAAAAAATTAACTTTTCTATAGGTACTGTAAGAGACCATATAACGAATATTTTAATTATATTAACGACTCTCTGCTTTTATAAATAGGTTGTGCCGAAAGATGCTGTTAAATTTTTCCTTTTATTATGTAATTTTTGCTATTTTATTATTTTGCAATTGAATGTGAGGGACGAGTGAGTGTCATATATCTGGTGAAAACGAGCTTCTTGAGTCTCGTCTTCTGTAAATTGTACAGATAAAATAGAGAAAACAAATCAGAGTAGTGTACTCTTGACAATATTAATGACCAATTATTACACTATGTAATTCTTTGTTGTTTTTTTTTATGGTTGGTGCATTAAAAAAACTTTATATTTTATTTTACATTTATATCTTATTTTCGTTTTTAAAACCATAAATCGTACACTCTATTTAATATTATTATTATACACATGCACTAACTATAAATCTATTCCAACTATTATTTACACATAATATGGCCTATGGATAACTATAATAAAAACCATTCGATACGGCCTATGATAACACCTACCAACACAATAAAAAAACGATCTGCACCAACCAATACCAAAATAGTGTGCAATAAGGTAGATGTAAAAGAAATATATAGCCAAAACTACAAGAGAGCTTGAACAAAGTTATTCAGAATGTATGTATCAGAAATATTAGTGTGAAATAATATTATAATTATGTGATCTTGGAAATGAATTTGACGTATGCACTATGTAAGATGAGAAACTAACTGTAATTATGTACGTAATTAAGTTGAAAATGTATTAATAAATATAATATGATTATGAGACTATAAAGCGGTTTTTTCATGATTTTTGACAGTTGTAAACACCAGTGCCATGTATGAGCAACTTGTGCATATAAATTACAACCATACTATGAATAAAAGACTCAACTCTATGTTTTGTAGTTTTATTGTAAGGAAAACTGACACCCACGATTTTAAGATATCTCATCTTATTGAATGAAAACTTTATACAATATTGTAGATACAGATGTATGAAAATAATACCCCATGCAGTAGGAGAATTAATGTTTTAGTAAAAATTTCTTAACTTTATCTATACTAATATAACAAAGCGGAAGAGTTTATTTGTTTGTTTGTTGAAACGCTTAGATCTCTGGTCCGATTTACTTTCTTTTTTGAAAGCTGCATTCTTCAGAAGTGCTATATAACATTACGGTGTAAGTCTTATTAGCCTTAAATAACGAAATAACAAGGAACGCCATCGAATTGCTTTAAAATTGTTATATGGCAAAAATATTCAATTTTATTACATCAAAAAAAAAGTTCGCGACACCATATATCTATCTCTTTTAAATAAGTGACAATAAGGCATTTTGTGACAAAAAAATAATTGAAATTGTAATATTCGATTTATATTTCACATATATATTGAAGACTTAGGAACGAAAGTTATTTTATTATTAAGGAAATTTAATGAAGATAATCTTCGCCTTTACATGCTATATTACATGTAATTTGGACGTATACTTTTAGAGAAAATGTAAAATTAAAATAATTCAACTCTCTGTTTACGGCATCAAGATGAATTCCGAGTCTTGCGGGGGGCGCCATTGCCGCCGATGACGTCCTATCATACGCAGTGTTCATGATTGAATGTATTAATCTGTTGGCAAATTCAACATAATAAAAGTATTACAGTTGGTACGCGGCCGAAACTGCTAGTCATATATATTTTTAATAGTTTATTTAATAATATATTATTGGTATAGTACATAAATAAAAATCAATTTTATGCACAAAAAATATTTATTTCTAGAAGCCAAACACTTGTACTTCTAATATAATTATAAATATAAAGAAAAATCTTAGAAAGTTACGCTGAAAGAAACAAATATATAATCAACAGATATAAAAAATTGACTCGATGTGGTAACTAGCGTGATGTTAATTAATATTTATAAAAATAATTGCCATTTCAAAAGTTTCTTTGGCTCTACCGTTTGCTTTAAATAGTATTTATAAATACTTTAGAAATTAGTGTGATAAAGCATTTATTTTAAAATGGTTAGCAAAATATCTATTGCACTTTATTTATATAATAAACATTCAATTATAAAATTATACATTTTTTTACCTATTATAACGTAATTGTAACTAGTGCTACATATACATATTTATTAATGAAAATAAAACTACTGCTCAGGTAATTATTTCAATACAAATATCAATGTTAGCAATGAATCAAAACAGTAAAATAAATAAATAAAGAAAACAAAAATGTTAGTCTGTTCGTTCTTCAGCAGGTATGAAGTCAATTGAAGCTGAATTAATACAAAATCGTTTCTTGGTTGGTGCAGGGCCGTCATTGAACACGTGGCCGAGGTGAGCCGAGCATTTGGAGCATCTCACCTCAGTTCGCACCATACCTGGTCGCGTTAAAACCAGTAATATATTTGCCCCAACTTTAATTCCACCCCCGGTCCATTCACCACAAAGCCATTTATTTACACATCACATTAAACATAGTTGATGTCATTAAAATCCATTAAATTTATTCCGTTGTATTCGTGTTGTGAGATGGTGGCAGAAATGTTCGTCGCAGCGACAATAGCAGCGGTCGTCGTCCAGTCGGCAGCCATCCGTGAATGTAAGGGGAGGACGGGACATGTGGGACGGTGGGGGATGGAGGGTAAATGATCATTATTAACATGCGCATTCCATGTGTTATGGTAAGGTACAAGGTGTATATAAATGAGTGATAGTCAATCATCGTGTGTTACCCAGGTATACAAAGATTAGTTAAATGTTTTCATATTTAAACGAAAGATGATATGATTGAATGTTTAGGAAAGTGCAAAAGATAAAAAAAAGTGCCAGTATAGGTAAATTGTGCAAATAAAAAGTAATAAACACATTACACAGCAGTTAATAGAATAAATAAATATTTAAATATTATAACATTAATAAATTACCAACTTACATTTGTTGTGGAGGACAGGATAGTTTGAAGGGTGGTCAAAGGAGTGGAAAGACAGAAAAAAATATTATAATATATTAGCACCAAAATCAATTGCCAACACCATTTAAGATTTCATTAATAAATAATAAAGTTGTCAATATTAAAGAATAATTAATAAATTGTTGTCTTTAGGAGTAAGAAATAATTTTGTAATAATAAATAATGATTTAATATTTGGAAAAAAATAAATAAATTGACCTTAGTATTTTATTAATCTGCAAAACTCATAATAAGAAAACAATGCAACTCAAAGTGGCTAGCAATATTAGTATTAAAGTTGACAAACAAAACAGTGATCTATAAAACAAAGTATATTAGTCTCAAGTTGAAGGTTAATTGTGCTACAGAAGGTAAGTCTAAACATGGGAGTTACTGTGCAGCCATATATGTCAGCAACAAGGGCAGGGTAAAGGATAATGCAGTATGTATACATTCAGATATGATTGCAAATAATTGTTAAATAATTTTAGTGTTTGTGATACAAATTTAATACAATATATTATAGTTATATTCAATAATAGCAAATATCTGTATTGTATATAAATGTAATAGGTAAGTGTTATTATTTAAATAAATGGCAACATTTTTTACCTAAACCATATTTAAAAAAAAGCGATACTAAAAATGAATGACCATGCAATTCCCGAAATATCCATTAGTGACCAGAAGAACAAACACCCCATAGTATGATCTAAGCTTAGTCATTTAGTATATAACAGTTTTACCTTGTACAACATCATAGGTTTACATTATTTATAGATAGCCTATTGTATATTGACATTGAACCTGTTCTGCATGAATTGACACAATATAAAAACTAATCTATGTTTCAAAGTATATATCAATGCTAAATGTTATAAATAACTACCAATAATTATTTAAAAATGAACACAATATACAAAAGGCTTTATTAGTAATTTGTTCTAATTTATTAGGATTACTATATTTGTTACTTTATTTTAATTAAAAAAAGTAACAATAAAACATTATGTACCTGCACTTGTGTCCTGATGTAGAGTAACTTTATCTGTAGACAGAACATCATGAAACGCAGGCCAGCCACATCCAGAATCATATTTGGTTTTAGAGCTAAAGAGGCCTTGTCTACAAACTATACACACATATAAACCTTCTTCATAAAACTTGTTATAAGCTCCTAAAATATAAATATATAGTTTATATTCTAATCTTACTTAAGTTAAGGAAAACTAGCAGTAAAGTTATTTACCTGTGAATGGCCTTTCTGTACCAGCTTCTTGAGTCACATGGTATTGAAGTGGAGTTAAGCGTTTTTTTAATGCCTCTTTATCTTCCATTGCTCTCCAAACTAATGCTAAAATTTCGTTGATATTGATAGTACCAAATAATAGGCAATATATAAAAAATAACTGGCATAAATATTACTATTATAACAAAAAAAATACCTGTCGTAAATGTGTTTTTTAGGTGAACAACTCTATTCGTCTGCACTGCCTGCCTAAATATAGTTATTGGTCTTAGTAGTACACGCATCACTTACATATCCAAACAATGTTATATAATTTAATTTTCAATAGTGGTAACTACAAGATAAGATAAAAATGATTCCTTTCTATGAATTATGCTAGTATGTGTTCATAAGATAATTTTTACTTAGCATATAACTATTGACGCAGAATATTAAAATAATATGACTACTGACTGGTTGTGTTGACGTCTTATTGACAGTGACAGATGAAAATGTCTTATTGTAAGGATGACGTTCACAGACAATATTTAGTTATAGTTCTCAACACAAACGGACACGTTCGAAACTCTCAATCAAGTATCATCGTAATACAAGAACAGCTGAAAAAACGTTTTAAGAACCGAATGTCGAATGTTAAGGCGTCATGGCGCAGGAGTACAACGCGCCTGGACGTGGGTCCGATCCGATAGACGTTGAGCAGCTTTCAGAATTCAGCGGAAAGTGGGGAACAGAATGTCTAGGTTCCCTCTGCCTACTCTGCTGTGTGCAGGATATAACGTGAAGCTGATAATATAAAATGTCATATGTTTGAGCTCTCTTTAACATACCGTTAGGTTTTATATATCAGTAATCATATCATACTATAATATTATAAATATGACTAAGTTTGTTTGCTTTCACGCTGTAATTACTTTATCGATTTTCATGAAACTTTGTACACATATTCTTAGAGGTAGTAGAAATAATGTAGGATACTTTTTATTTTTAAAAAATATACTTTAAGTTCTGCCACTTAACACGCAATGCCTCCAGAATTCGGCAGAAAGTGGGGAACGGAGTGTCTTAACACTAGGTTCCCTCTATCTACCCTGCTGTGTGCGGGATACAGCGTGAAGTTGATTTTGATTCATATATTGTCTTTTGACTTTAATAAAATACATTAAGCGAGCGTAACTGCGTTTTAATTTCCAGTATGAAATAAATATAGCGGTTGAAAGTAACAATAGCATCCTCGTTTAATTGATTGTATTAAAAAAATCTTTAACAAATAAATATTTTTTCATCGCTCTATTTTGTCTGCGTGCGTTTCATGGCCAATTTGCGTGTGTTTCATTTTCTTTGACTCCTCTGTAAAAAAAATAATTTAAATTTATAATTGGTATTTCATTTTTGCATAGGCATATCCTATATCCTTATATTAATGTATAAAATATTTAAGAAATTACATAAGTGTATCTACAAGTAGTTACATACATATATTAAAGGCGCTTTCCGCTCTCTGTCCCTATGTATGCTTAGATCTTTAAAACTACGCAACGGAAATCCTGAATGAATATTATTATATTGTGTATTATAAAATCCATGCTTATAAGGTTTATTTAGGTAGGTAAGTCAAGTCCGCGAGGTCTAAGTTGAGCTTTGCATTTGTGTCAGTGATCAAAAGTAGAGCCGGAAAAAAAAACAGCAAAAAAATATATATTAATAGATATGAATAAAAATCTACTACATATACTTTAAAGAAGTTTTCAGCTATAAAGTTCAAGATGTATTAAGGATAACAGTTCACATTATTTATACCTATTGCGTAACTTGTATCTACGTGCTTATTTGTATACTTACCGCTAAGGATTCTCTACTTCTTTGCATCTGCATTAAAACATAGTCAGTATCATCTTGTTCGGAATCCATATGTGGCGTTTTGTCACTTTTATTGTGATGTGGTTTTTCTTGTAGAAGAGGTTGCTTCTAAAAAATTTAATATTTACACTAAACATAAATAAAAGATTATACAACTGTATGAATTATCATTTAAATATCGTTATCAGTTGATTTACAATTATATACATATACGAGTTTTACATATTAATAATATGTTTCAAGTTTCTATGCACCTAGATCGTATCTACTTATTTCCGTATCAATGTTTTAAGAATAGTAAATTAATAAATATAATAAAAATCTTGACAAAGATAATGCCAAATGAGGCAGGAGAAAGGTGTACGAGAAGATCCCTTGAGGTAAGATGATCCTTTGCTATGCAGCGAATTTGCAAGCACTACTAAGGTATTTCTTTCGATAATATGGTACTCTTAACACCCGCGTCCCCCCGTCAACATCCAAATAATAAAGTTTTTTATTAGGAGATTTCTTAAAAAAAGTTGTTTATACGACTTCATAAGAAGTAGTATGAAAAACACTTCATTTTTAAGAGTTTTATAGAAGAATTTGGAGCTCTTAATGAACTCACATCAAAAACCAAAAATATATCTTTGTCTGACCTTATTTTTTTAATTATACATTATTAGCTTATAAAGCTATATGGGTAGTTCTACAAAGTAAGGACGAAAATGGATCTGTTTTCGGCCTGACATTTTTTATACATTTTAGTTGCGGAATTTATTTTAATAGCAAGAGTTCAACGTCTTTTAGCATATACTAAGCGAAACAGTCAAAATATTTGATAGTTTTAGATTTATGGCCGTTTATAGAAAATCAAAGCACAAGAAACTGAGTATGTCACCAGGAAACCGAGAGAGACCACAAAAAAATATTAAAATCAACATTTATTTAATATATTTGCTTCTTCATATGAATTTGTAACCTTAAACTTGGCTTGGATACTTACACCTAAACAGTCTTGAACATGAACTTAGTCATCAAATGATCATTGAGCATTATATTTATTAACGTTCTTCTAAATCACAGTATGTAAAATCTCTTTTAAAGATAAATTAAAAATTAATGTACGAAATCTACGACTCGACATTTCAGTCTTAAATTTATGCTTATATCTAGTAACAGTAAATAATAAATTTGACACTATCGTTACAATAATTCTTTGAAAGTCATTTGTTGTAATCACAGACCGCTAAACATCCAGAGCATTTAAATAATGTAGATTTGCCTTTAATACATCCATCTTGTACCCAATTATGATATACCAAACACTGGACCCAGTCATTTCCTGTCGTATCTTCATCGCAGATTCCACAAATAAGGCACTCACAATCATTAAACTCATAGTTATTATTTTTCTTTGTTATTTTTGATTAACAGCATCTTCAACTTTTCTTTTTTTTACATTTCTATCATCTTTTTCTTCTATTAATGTCTCTTGTGATAGATCTGAGAAAAGGATAGTTTGGTCAATTTGCAAAAGGCATGGTAGCTAAAACCTCTGGATTTTCCAAATTTAACATAAGATCACTTGCAACCCTTATATCATCACGCTCAGTATCAGTTAGACAGGATCCGGAGACCAGGTTCCTGAGAATTTTTGCTTAATATTTAAAAAAACACGTGAATTCTAACATTCAAAGAAAAATTACGCCTCACTAAGCCTCCGTGTTATCAAATTACGCACTAAAACGCTATAATTACATATATATTTCTTTATTTCATAAAAAAAATGCTTACCAGGATACTGTGAGCTTGACTGATTTTGACGCTACTTCTCTTGCCAACTGACGCGTCCTGGCTAAAGAACGCGCTAGGTACATAGAGATAAAACATATTCTTTGTCTCTGCCGTGGTAGGATTCACTAGGCTGAACGGCAATAGCGTACGGCAAATAGAATATCGGATATTCACTGATTTAACATTGAACAGGATCTTGATATGAAATGGTGGGGACAAAATGTAAAGACGATTTTGTAAAAAGTTTTGAGAAATTTTATTACTATTTTATTCTCCCTAGTGAGATAAAATTGTAAATATATCAATTTGGGTTTCAATTATGACCTTCAAGTAGAAGTAAGTAAATCACGACACATTTAGAACTAGATTTCGTTCGAGGGACACGTCAGGATGCTGAGAATTTTGCACTTTGAACAGTAATTTCGTTCAAAAAGTAATTGAGAATATTTATTATTTTTAGTGACCAACTAAAAACAGTTACCGACTCGCACTTGACCGGTATTTTTAAGAAGAAAGATCTCCGGATCATTTCGTACATGCACTACGGATCATGTTAGACACCGGGTTGTTCAAGATGAACCTTTAGTAGAGTATAAACTCTTTGTTTTATTAATATTTTACTTTTTTTTAAGGAAAAGTTACAAATATTTTACGTCGTCTTAAGAAAACCTCAAATATTAATAAAAAGTAAAATATATTAGCGGATCTTCCATTAGCGGATCGTCTCGTATACCGTTCACATTTTTTAAGCTTACACAACCATCAGGCGTGAGGCCTTTGTGTAGAATTTTTTTAGTAAGTTCTTCAGCCTGTGGTGTCATCCATTTACGCAAACCTCCTTGTCTGTCGCGTTGAAGCGGTTCAAAACTCTAAAAATAATAATATGCAATTACTCGTAACTTGTGACTGATAAAATATTCTAAAATCGTAAATTTCGGAGAGTTTTGGCCAGAATACCTCGTTTCAGCCATACTGTGTGTGACATTTTGTTACTATCGTCAACATGTTCCGGAACTACTAAATGGGCCAGTTCCATTTGATAGTTTCGGAACATATTTTCATTGACAGACGGAGAATGGAGAGATGAATAATCCTTAACGGTCCCGATTTTTATTTTTATATGGAACTCCAATATACTATTTATATATATTTATTTCTAAAAAAGTAAGGAAAAGAAAATGAAAGACTGCTTACCCGGTTATATGTGGGATAAGTATATAGTAAAGCTAAACAAAATTAAGATCACCTGGGCGTCATGTGAACTAAAACATTTTTTATGTTCATTCCTATATTTTGTTTCAGCTTTTCGATCAGGGACTCGACAACGTAAGGCCAGTTTTCTTACAGCATCCCAAATTATGGCACAAGGTAAAATTATAAAGAAAAAAATATTTAATACGAACTCCATTAAACTGAAATGTATTTTTTAAGGTTAAATACGAAAATAATAGTTAAAAAGAGGAATAATGTGAGCACATTTTTCCTAACGAAGTATAATCTGACAAATATTTTATGAAGTTTGTGAACACAGAGAACACTTTGTGCCATATACCCACGCACGCAGTAAAATAACATTTAGCGTCGCGCTCTACTGTACTTTAGTGTTGTGTTCTGATTTTCGATAATTCAGAAAATTCTTGTTGGGCTATTCCTTCTCCTCCAAAGGTTTTGGAATTTACATATTAGATTGTATACCTATATTTTTTAAATATTCTTTAGTAACTTATTCACACCATTACAGTTAGTCTATTTAACTTTGATTCTTAGGGTAACATTGACAGTGAGACGGACCTCGAACGAACCTATATGTGGATTTGTATCCCGGATTCGGTAGCTCCGAATCCACATATAACAGGGAAGGCAAAGGGAACCTTGTGTTAAGACATTCCGTTCCTCACTTTCCACCGAATTTTTAGACGTGTTGAGTGGCCGAACTCAACGCCGCGTTTCGCCTTGTTACCAGAGCGATGAAAGGAAAATATAAATAATAATTCTTTATCACGAGTAGGAATCGATCTCATTACCGCCGCGTTTACAGTAACACGTTTGTGTCTAAAAGGAATTGACTTATTTTAAAAAAATATATGTCGTTTTCATGGACATTCCCCTTTAAATAAAGATGCTATTCAAATTTGGCGTGTACCAAGACATGCTCCATAGGTACAACCTATGTACTATTTTAATGATACTAGTTTTTAAAGTTAAAGTAACTTATTTTTCTTTTTTTATAAAAAAGAAATGATTGTACTTGCTGATGAGACGAACGTTACGTTGCTTAGTATCGGGGTGTACGGGCCATCCATCTTTGTCGTATACTATTCGTCTGTCACGCAGCGACCATTCATAATATCGTTCCAGTTTCCGTGGTGTTTGCAGAATAAGATGTAGTCCCCACGAGCCCACACATCGCATTATTAGTCCAAGACAGGCCTTGATGATGCCTTAAATATAGGTGTATGTTTTTTTTAGCTTCACGCTGTATCCCGCATGTAGTAGGGTAGACAGAGAGAGTCTAGCCACTTACTGGCGAATTTTGGAGGCATTGCGTGTTGAATGGTGGAACTCAACGCCGCGCTTTGCCTCACCACCAGAACGGAAGAGAAAATATTAAATATTTCATTTCCTCAAGCGGGAATCGATCCCATGACACGCTTGTGTCCCTGCGCCACGATTGGCCCCAGTATAATATGTGTATGTTATGTAAAATTAATTTGATAATACAATCAATATACCAATATGTACATTTTAAAAAGTTACGTAGCATTGTTGGGAAGCACATGACGCTCCGATGTCTTGTTCAAAGTTGAAATGAGAGCAGTAATTACTAAAATTATATCTATAAAGATAATATGTATGAATAAATGTAGACTGGACTACAAGGACATGTACAGAAAAGGAGGTCCCCACAAAAATAAACTAACCAAGAAGTAAGAGCGCTGATAAAACTCCCGCAATCGCCACAACTATATTAATAGTAGCGATATCGGAGTAACAGACAGACCGAACATGGCGTGGTCTGTCTGGCACTGGCAATCCTGCAACTACGAGTTGAGCTTCTGATAAACTACGACATAATAATTTAGGATCTTCACCTGAAAGTTAAAATGTTTTTAGCGTTCATGGATGATGATACCTACATTTGTTATTTTTTTAAAATGGACGGTTATAAGCTCAATTCCCACTCGGAGAAATAAATTATTTTCAATTCTCTGATAACAAGACAAAGCGTGGCGTTGGGCTCCATCACTCTACAGTCAACACACAATGTTTCAAAAATAGGGCAACCAGTGGCGAACAGCGATTTTTAACTAGTGTCTATTCTATGGGCGTAAGTAGAGATATTTTCTGGGATCGCCTGTTCTTTAGCTTTAGACATATATGTTCGTTTAAATGTTGCTTTTTAAATTTTTCGGTGTAATTTTTTTGTTAGTAAGTTTTCTAGGATGGACACTGCCGCGGCCTACCTACGCCCATGGTAATTCCCTCTGTTTACTCTACTTTAAACAAAATAATTAACAGCCGAATTATGCCTAATTAATTGAGTACGGTAAGGTATCTGTCTAAACATATTCAACACACTTTAGAGAAATATATAAAACCCTAAAAACTCACAATGGCCTAGGCTACAAGTATCTACTATTATCAGTATCTACTACCTACCTACATGAATACACAATTAATCATACACATATTACACTATTAAAATAGGTATATTAAAAAGAACTAGGTATGTTACAGCAAATATGATATTACAAGCATAATTATATGAGATAAATAAGATTATAATTTATCTCATATAATTATGATTATTGACACTTAAGATAAGTTACTATCTCATTATCTCTATCTCTATATATAATAAGACAGTAAAAATATTTTGTCTGTACATTTAGTAATTTTGACTGAAATGGATAGAGGGACACTTAAAAAGAATAATAGAAAGCAAAAAGATTTTTTTTTAATTTTCTTGTCTGTCTGTCGACATGTTTTTGTCCACATTTTTCTCTGAAAATACTAAATCGATTTACTTGAAAATTTCACCAATTGCTTTGTTTTAACTCAGCTTAAATACTAAAGTTTAGTTCATCAAAATCGGTTCATTAAAAAAAAAGTTATCGTCATTTGAAAAAAGTCGTAATTAATTCAACACAGAGATAAAGAACGATCTTGAAAGAAATATCAAGTAAATACAAAGATTTTTTGGTTGATTCGTTCATATAATATATGTAACTAATTTAAAAACTGGAGGAGTTAATATGCAATTATTACAGTTATTTAACAAAGAATATTATGAATCCTTCAAATCAATAATTTAACATTTAAGGCTGTTTCTGAATCAGTAAAATAAATTATTCACTGACATCAGCACATTTAACAGAGTATATTATATAGGTAAAAAGAACACAAAGTTACAAAAATATATACGTGTAATAAATAATTAGCTTTATGTATATTTTATAAATATCAAATATCAACAATGGTCGTATTTTTTTATTTAAAACAATCAAAATTCTTTGACGATAATGTCGTAAATAATCATATTAGAAGTCATTATAGTTGTCAATCAATTCTGCTTATTAAATCAATAATCATGTATTTTAAGCGGGCGAAGCCGTGGGCGAGCCGCTAGTATTCAATATTGTAAAACTTACTTAAACATACGCAGTTACAATACCACACGCAGAAACATTGATCATTTCTTTTAATTCTAGCATCTCGTACAGCAACAGTCTCTCCACGCTCATTAACTAAGCTTACTGTAAACGATTTCATGACATTATCAACTATCAACTAACAGACAGATTTTTTAACATTTTTAAAGAATTGTTCCACATTTAGGAAAGAATATACTTGTTAAGAAAACGTATAAAAAATAGAACGAAGCGGGTTTTGAAGCCTCGCCTCTTTGGAAACCGTCCAAGCGCTCTGACCAAATAAGCCATACGTTCTCATCGAGCTACGTCGATAAGTAATAAGCATTAATAAGTATTTAACAGACGATTACCAACAAAGTGTAGCTGTCTAGATGACCAGTGGTCTAATAAAAAACAAGAAAAAACATATCAAAATAAACAAAGTGAGGGAAATCGAGAATAGAGAATATTTTAAAGTTAACATTTAATTTTCCAAAAAAAAAAATACTATACATATATAACAATAGCAATACTTTACCAGCACATTGAACAAATTCTAGTGGAATTTCAAAAGGGATATCTATGTAATAAGTTTTAGTGTGTCTTGGCGGCAACAGCGACGGACCAGCTACAACATCATCACGTTTACCAGCGGTAATGTCCGCTGACGTAGGGGTACAATCACGAACTAAAACACTAAAATATAAAATATTACAAAAGTAATTTTAGATTTTACATGGTAATTATTTAATGAAAATACTAAAATAAAATAGACCTGAAGTTACTTGACGCTAAGCCTGTGTTTGTGGCTTGCACAGTTAGCACTGATCGAGCCCCACGGGTGTCCGATACAATCGTCATTAGTCGCCCAAACGCTCTGCCAATGAAATAACGTTAATAAAAGTTAAGATTTTTTTTCCGTTTCACGCTGAATCCCGCACACAGTAGGGTAGGCAGAGGGAACCCAGTGTTAAGACTCTCCATTCCCCACTTTCTGCCGAATTCTGGAGGCATTGCGTGTTGAGTGGCAGAACTCAACGCCGCGCTTCGCCTCGACACCAGAGCGAAGAAATGGAAGTATAAATTTAAGTAAATATTTCAGCTCCTCGAACCTACAACCAGTCGATTTACAGTTACACTTTGTGTCCCTGTGCCAGGACTGGCCTATAAAGTTAACGTTATAAAAGTGAAGTGTAATTCCACATTTATTTATAATACGAGTCATCTACATTTACTAACCCCACAAGTACAAGCTCGTTATCATCTGCTCTCGCTTCTATATCAAGTTGAGCACTATGCGGTTGTAAATAGGGCATCCTAAGATATTTCTCAGATCCTTGTGAGTATATATTCAAATTACTGCGATCACATATTATTGTTCTCTTCATTCTCAAAGCCACGCGACGATATTGCTTAAAATATGTTTGCGATATACTATATAAATTATAATTGGAAATATATGATAACAAAAAACATGTAGCTCTACATATTTCCCAATATAATTGATATATCTATTTTATTAATACCTGTTGAAAATATGTATTATTATCGAATGATGAATCAACGTTATAATTTATGGAGTTTTTATCACCAATTTCAGTCAAATTTATAATATCTTCCATTGGCACTATGAAAAAATCCCGCAATATACCTAAGATTATTAAGAAATACATAAAATATAGATTTAATTCAACATTGAACTTGTTCAATATAGACACTAGATTAATAAATAATCATTACCGTCTTGGGAAATATCATTTGAAATTTTTACAGGTATAACCAAACAAAGATTCTGAAGAGGAAGACTGAAACCGTTGCCAATTTGGTATTCTATTGGTTTGTATTGAATGCTGATATCTCCGTTTGACCATTTAGAATTATTTGTGCTCACTCTGAAATTAAAAAAAACAATTAAAAAGGCCGAGACCACCAAAAATATTGCCTTTATACTTTTACCATCTACGAGTACATGCCTACCTCGCTGTCTCTTCTTTAGTTAAATCATTCCATAAAGATTTTCCTTGAGGTGTTATCGTCTTTTCAAATAATTGCAAATGAACACCACAGAGTAGTTCTGGATGATGAATTTCATATAGTGCAAATTTGTGTTCTTCATGTTTTTTTTTTTCATATGTGTGGGAGTCAAATAATTCTTTAATTTTTAATTCTTCCCCGGGACTGTAACTATTATAACTTGCACTAAAATTACGATATTTAAGAGCTATTGGCGTCGAATCCATATAGGAAGTCGGTTCATATTCATTGTCTGAAAAGTTTAAATTAATTTAATTTTTCAATTATATAGAAGTATTCATAACTTATAGTCCAACAACCGATTTATGAAGATTGTGAACACCGGCATGAATCAAACGACGAAGTAAATGACACTTAGCGCTCCACTATACATTAGTGATCGGTTTCGCGGGATAGATCAGCGGTGTCAGCGAGGGCGGATGATTTACTATGCTATACCGTATTGACATATGACAAAAAGTGACGCCGTTGTCTGCATATTGAATATTATGCACACGACTGTACAAGCGCGCGTTTGACCCGTGCCTGGCTTCACATTCAAGTATTTGTCGTTCGATAGGTCCCTTAAATACGCATTCTGCGCCGGTCTACTCCACAGTCTGTACCTAGTTTATTTTTTAAATTTTATTTCATATTTAAATATTGCTAGCATCTTAAAGATAAAATAGTAATATAAGCAAAATGTAATATGTTGATATTTCTCAATTTTAACAAGTAGAGTTCCTTTACCTACATAATCGTCATAAAAAGGCACTGTTGCATATGGAATATGCCTTTCTGGTTTGTTGTTAGCTGTAAGAAAGGTGATTAATAAATTTTTAATAAAAACAACAACAAATTTGAATTACTCAGCTTCACGCTGTATCCCGCACTCAGCAGGGTAGGCAGAGGGAACCTAGTGTTCACTCTGTTGACCATATTCTGTCGAATTCTGGAGGCATTGCGTGTTGAGTGGCAGAATTCAACGCCGCGCTTTGCCTCGACGCCAGAGCGAAGAAATGGAAATATAATATAAATTTAAGTAAATATGTCATCTCCTCGAGTGGGGATCGAACCCTGCGGTGCGTCTGGGCTCTATTTTATTTTATGTATTTATCAAAATCTATTAATGCACTTGGACCAACGAAAACGAAGAAATAATAATATATAAAACATAAGGGTATGACTGAAACGCGACGGTTTTGGGTTCGATCGCCACTCGAGGGAATGAATTATAATTTCTTAATATTTTCATTTCTTCGCTCTGGCACGAAGGCAAAAGCCCGGCGTTGAGTTCCGCCAGTCAACACGCAATGCCTCGAAAAATTCGGCGAAACGTGGGGAACGGAGTATCTTATCACTAAGTTCCCTCTGCCTACCCATCAGTGTGAGGGATACAGCGTGAAGCTGATTTAATTCAATTTACTTTTTTTTAATAATATTATACTATATTATCAACTTTTATTTTTTGGAATCATAAATACTAAGAAAATTAATAAAGAATTACATTTGTTGTAATAGACGTACGAATATAAGTACTAAGTATTAAGAATATAAGTATCTACCTAAAGAAACTTAAATATTGGTCTCACAATACATACATACATTCTCCATACAAACATCCAATAAACAGTTTACGAGAGGCAGCTGACAGTTCGTATATTTCATACTTTTACATACATACTTTCCAATTACGTTCCACAAAGGAACCTGTTGTTTTTTTCGCTGGCGTATGTACTGGTTGACACACGTATAGTGAGATTTGGTTGTAAAAATTCTAAATTTTATTGCAAAATTGTTGGATATTAGTGTTTAAATAGTTGGTTATATGTAGTTTTAGTATAATTTGGTGGTTTTAAATTAATATTTGTGTGTTTTTGTGTTGTTCGTTTCGGTAAGTTTTTTATATTTCTGTTTGTTTGTAAATTGTGGGTAGGTATGGATGAAGATCGGCCTCCCGACCCACCGGACCCTGGTGGTACGACTGTCTCGGAAATTTTAAATAATATTTCAAGAAAACGCCAAGGCGAGAATAATGCTACGGACGAAAATGTCCCTAAAAAGACAATGACCGATTTACCTTCAGCGAATATTATTAATGAAAATTTATATGTCCACCCTAGTATGTCCGATGGTCCTAAATCCTACACA
>JAATLQ010037582.1:8754-57888 GCA_013421005.1 Heliconius erato x Heliconius himera | reverse complement strand
CTCGACACCAGAGCGAAGAAATGGAAATATAAATTTAAGTAAATATTTCATCTCCTCGAGTGGGGATCGAACCCACAACCAGTCGGTTTTACAGTCACACCTCATGCCACTGCGCCACGACTGGCCTCAAATATTATATTATAAACAGTAATAATGTTCAACTATTTCTATTGAGGCCAGTTGTGGCGCAGGGGCACAAAGTGTGTGGTAAAATCGACTGGTTGTGGGTTCGATCCCCTTTCGAGGAAGTGAAATATTTATTTACATTTATATTTTCATTTCTTCGCTCTGGTGTCAAGGCAAAGCGCGGCGTTGAATTCCGCCACTCAACACGCATTGCCTTCAGAACTCGGCGGAAAGTGGAAAATGAAGTGTCTCAACAGTAAGTTCCCTATGCCTATCCTGCTGCGTGCGGGACACAGCGTGAAGCTGATTTTTTATTTATTTCTATTCTGGTTATTATTAATAATAAGATAAATGATTAATAAGAAGATAAAAAATACCTTTTGATTAGATTACCTACATTAACTTGATGTTTCACTTCACAAATTATTATGCTTTAACTTATTTTTAATTAGTCCTACGTTTCACACTTTGTTTCAAAGATTTCTAGCTTTTCCATGGAAAAAATGGAAGCTATATTAAAATGAACATTTAAATATTAAAAAAAACAAAAATTCACCTGTAGAACAGGACTGACGCCGGGTGGTAGAGACCGTGGGATCCACGCTAGGGTAGCAGGTACACCAGCACGCAGCCGGGGAATCCCCAAGTATATGCGATCCCATCCAATTTCTAGTCCAGTCGGCACCGTATTCTCGGGCTGAAACTTTTCTAGCAACACTGGGTCTGGAGGAAAGTCGAATTGTAGCAGACTCCATTGGCTGATGACCTCCAGAGACGCCATCGCTAACGCAAGTTGCGTCAACAGTACCAATATCCGTTTTCCCATTGCAATCTATAAAAGAAAAGTTTAGTGTTTAATATATGAATATTATCTATAGAACTATAATGTTGAGGCCAGTCGTGGCGCAGCGGCATAAAGTGTGACAGTAAAACCGACTGATTATGGGTTCGATCCCGATCCCGATCGAGGAGATGAAAATATTTACTTAAATTTATATTTCCATTTCTTAGCTCTGGTGTCGAGGCAAAGAGCGGCGTTGAGTTCTGCAACTTAACACGCAATGCCTCCAGAATTCGGCAGAAAGTGGGGAACGGAGTGTCTTACACTAGGTTCCCTCTGCCTACCCTTCTGTGTGCGAGATACAGCTTGAAGCTGAACTATAATGTTAACATTATAAAATAAGGAAGTAATTTAGATTAGTAAATAAATGCGGGCGGCTAATTCGAAAAAGAAAATGTTTAATTTAAGTTATTACAATAATAAATAGTTTAAACTTAATGCATATCTTGTTTTTATTAGCTTCACGCTTAACCCTGTGGAATACAGATCCTGCAGGGTAGGTAGAGGACCTAGTGTTAAGATACTTGGATCCCATTAAGACACTTCTGTTCCCCAGTTTTCGCCAAACTCTGGTGGCATTCGACACCGCACTTGGCGTCGACACCAGAGCGACGAAATGAAAATATTAAATCTTTTATTTCTTGGAGTGGGAATCGAACCCAATACGAACATATTGTATTTATAAACACACGCTTCTAATTTTCTCAATGTCCATTATATTACGATGAAGAATTTATATAAACTGACATAACTTCAATTGAAAGTGGCAATGACCTTCTTATCTAGATTTTAAGAGAGATTTAACGTATATATAAGTGTCAGAATAAAAATAGCGACGCTATTTTTAACACATTCTAACGATTTTATACAGTTATTCATATTCAATATGTAACGTAACCTGAGGCCAGTCGTGGCGCAGGGGCACAAAGTGTCACTGTAAAACCGACTGGTTGTAGGTTCGATCCCCACTCGAGGAGATGAAATGTTTACTTAAATAAAATAAATAATATATAAAATAAATATAATAAATAAAATAAATATTTTCATTTCTTCGCTCTGGTGTCGAGGACAAGCGCGGCGTTGAGTTCTGCCACTCAACACGCAATGCCTCCAGAATTTGGCAGAAAGTGAGGAACGGAGTGTTTTTACACTACGTTCCCTCTGCCTGCCCTGCCGTGTGCGGGACACAGCATGAAGCTGATTTTTATTTATTTTTTAACGTAACCTTCTTGTCATAATAACCTTAACCTTTCATTTTATATAATAAAAAAATATTAAATATTTAATATATTGTTAAATGGCACTAGTAACACAGTATAAAATCATTCTATTTGTATTGTATTACTTTTATTTTAATATATATATTTTTTCAGTTTCACACTGTATCAGGTAAGTTAAGACACTATGCTCCCTACTTTCCGCCAAATTCTGAAAGCATTGCGTGTTGAGTGGTGGAACGCCGCAATGACGTCAACGTATTATATTAAAATAAAAGTTATAATAATGTGTACTAAATTAAAGACGTTGCTACTTTTATTTACTCCTATTCAAAGCACACTGTAGCAATATCTATTATGACAAGACAAGACAGCGGACAAATTGATATACGGCTATATGTATTACCAATTAGAACCACGAGCGCTATGTATTTGAACCCGCACTACAATATTTTCAACAGGTCCAAACCTTTAATTGTTCATACTAACACAGTATATTTAAATGCCTATGTTTCAACAGTACTTCAACAAAATCTATTATATATAGCAGAAATTCTGTTCGAAACTTTAAAGGGTTCAATTTTGTATAATTTATTTGAAAATATATTATTGTAAACAATGGTATTTCTGTCTGAACGTAGACGGCTAAGTATAAAAGCTATTTGTATGTCACCGAGGTATTCAAACTGTCAGTCAACTTGAGCAATTCCTATTACTGATTTGTTCTCGAGATATGGAGACATGTACACATACATATTGTGAAAATATATTATGTTTTTTTATAAGTAAATAAATTAATTTAAGAAGGCGCCGAGACGACTGCGAACGCTTTGGATCGTGGGTTCAGTTCCCTCAGGAGGAAATAAGTATTTAATATTATCATTTCTTCTTTGTGGTAATAAGACGAAGCGCAGCGTTGAGTTCCGCCACTCGACACGCAATGCCTCCAATATTTGGCGGTAAGTGGGGAACGGAAGTGTCTTAATGGGAGCGGAATGTCTTAACCTAGGTTTCAAGGTTCTCTCTGACTACCCTGCTATATGCGAGATACAGCGTGAAGCAAAAAAAATACTACAATCTAATTGTAGTTAATTTTATGAGTAATGAATGCTGTCACAATATTTGTTATAAGAAAGTACCTAAATAAAAACAAAATCAATTGAAATATATATTAGGACATACATAAGGAACTACGGAATCGCATAAAAACATAATATAATTAATTTATGAAGTGCAATAAATTCAAACAAATTAAAATATTAAAAATATGAATATCAAGATTAAAATTAAATTTTAGCTAAAACGTAAGCTTAAATATGAAAATTGTTATTATTCTACAGTAGAATGTAAACTGTACTACTAGTATGCTACAAGGCCGGGCACCAATCACTGATTGCCTTACCAGATAGAGCGGCGGACAAAAACTTTAATTTGAATATAGGTTAGCTTTCCGGAAAGGACATGCACTTTAAAAGCCCTATTAATATTTTATGCCTAAATTAAATTAGCTTCACGCTGTATCCCGCACACAACAGCGTAGGCAGAGGGAACCTAGCGTTAAGACACTCCGTTCCCCACTTTCTGCCGAATTCTGGAGACATTGCGTGTTGAGTGGCAGAACTCAACCCCGCGCTTAACCTCGGCACCAGAGCGAAGAAATGGAAATATAAATTTAAGTAAATATTTCATCTCCTCGAGTGGGGATCGAACCCACAACCAGTCGGTTTTACAGTCACACTTTGTGCCACTGCGCCACGACTGGCCGATTTTATGCCTAAATTATTCAATAAATTATTTAAATAAGTATATGCAATCTTTGAGAACTTTTGAGAACAAATCTCACCCGGGAAAATATTTTCCTGGTATATTTTAACAAAATGTAACATAAAGTTTTACAATTCCCAGGCCAGTTGTGTCGCAGCGCAAGTGTGAGTTCGTTCCTAATTTATAATATTTATTAATAGGAATATTTATTTAAATTTATATGTTTTATTTCTTTTTCTCTTTCGGTGTTGAGGCAAATTGCGACATCAAGTTCCGCCAATTAACACGCAATGCCTCGGCGGCCTAGAACTCAGCGGAAAATGGGTAACAGAATGTCTTAACACTAGGTTCCTTCTGCTCACTCTGCTTTTTAATTTTAAAAATCGAGGAGCAAAATTGTAAAATATTCATATATATTAAATCAAAAATCAAAATAAATATATATATTTTATCGACAATTATCATAACATTACGAATTTTACTAAATATTTAGAGGCCCGTGGTGGCGCAGGGGCACAAAATGTGACTGTAAAAGATGAAAAGCTTACTTAAATTTTACATTGAGATCTGCCACTCAACACGCAATGCCTCCAGAATTCAGCAGGAAGTGGGGAACGGAGTGTCTTAACACTAGGTTCCCTCTGCCTACCCTGCAGTATACGGGATACAGCGTGAAGCTGATTTAATTTTTAAATATTTGAAATTCTCGTCTATACTTGTCCCTACCACAATTTATGATTACACATATATAAGAGGATACACTAACTAGGTTACAAGATAAAAGATATTTCCTAAGTTACTTTACTTCATCTTATGAGAATATTATAAGCTATAATTTATTTTATGTTTATAATGTAAATGCATTAATTATATGAAAACATATAATTAAAAACTATAAGTTTGTTTTAGTAATAGAAGAACTTGTATTGCAAATATTAAAATGAAATTATAAACTGAAAGTTTGGTTTATACTAATACAAAATTTAATTTTTGTATACCTATATATATATATATCTTTTTATACAATAAAACTATTAAATCCACATAAACTAGTTCAAGGAAACAGTTTAAATGTAATAATTAAGACCGAATAGGAAGTCTATAGTATAAATATTGCGCAAAGAGAAAAGTTGTATCTCAACAATTTTTTCCCGAAATCGCTTGTAAATAAACTAAATTTGTAATTTTTTTATAATATTTATTATTTATGTTTATAAAATTTATATATGTATATTTTATCTTAAGGCCAGTCGTGGCGCAGGGGCACAAAATGTGACTGTAAACCGACTGGTGGTGGGTTCGGTTCCATTTTTTCGCACTGGTGTTAAGGCATAGGGCGGCGTAGAGTTCCCCCACTCAACACGCATTGCCTACAAATTTCGACGGTAAGTGAGGAACGGAGTGTCGTAACACTAGGTTCCCTCTACTTGGAAACGCGACAGGCAGACACAACGCGACAGCAGGGTGTGTGCAGGATACAGCGAGAAATGAATTTTTAATAATAATAATAATCAGCTTCACGCTGTATCCCGCACACAGCAGGGTAGGCAGAGAACCTAGTGTTAAGACACTCCGTTCCCCACTTTCTGCCGAATTCTGAAGGCATTGCGTGTTGAGTGACAGAAGTTTACCTTGACATTAGAGCGAAGAAATGGAAATATAAATTTAAGTAAATATTTCATCTCCTCGAGTGGGGATCGAACCCACAACCAGTCGGTTTTACAGTCACCCTTTGTGCCACTGCGCCACGACTGGCCTCAAGTGATTTTATATTTTTTTCCATAATATAATAATTTTATAAGAAATTCCGTTCACTTCATTGTCTCTACTATCGGTATACATGACTAAGTAGGAAGTCAACGATAATCTAAAAAGTCTGTGACCAATGATGGAAATCCTACAGGTGTGAAATTTGCATTAATAATGAACTTTCCTAGATTCAAAAAAATATGTTTAAAATTGAACAACAAATTGAACAATGGCATATAATTTGTAACGCTATTATAACTTTTAGTTTCACCTACCTAGTTTTTTCAATTAATTTTTGACCGGTACAATATATTTATTTTTCTTAGTTTCAAGCTGTATCCTGCACACAGAGAGAACCTAATGGTGAAACACTCCGTACTACATTTTTCGCCTAATTCTAGAGATCTTGCGTGTTAAGTGATGGAACTTAACGCCGCTCTTTGCCTGTACACCAGAGTGGCAAATGAAAATATTAAATATTTCATCACCTCGAGTGAGAATCGAACCCATAACCTGTTGCGTTCTAGCCTCTTATTACATATCTCTAAATTAGAGATAACAAACGACTATCATTAAGGACACTCCGCTCAGTCTTTTTTATTCTTGTTAAGACGCCATTAAATGTCAAAGACTAATCTTATCTTATGTACGTAGTTTAATTTTCATAAACATCTCTCTATATCCAAGTTTCTGTAAGTCTAATTATAGGATACTCAGTTCTCTAGTTTCCGGTTATTTAATTAGAAGATATGCGATATTAAATGATACTACCGAAGCGATACTAGACTATGTAAACGTAAATTTGTCACAGTCCAAAGCCCGAGTAGAGATCAATCCCAATTCACGCAACCATCGCGAATACAGTCAAATATCTACTAAAATAAATAAAATCAGCTTCACGCTGTATCCCGCACACTGCAGGATAGGCAGAGGGAACCTAGTGTTAAGACACTCCGTTCTTAACTTTCTGCCGAATTCTGGAGGCATTGCGTGTTGAATGGCAGAACTCAATGCCGCGTTTGTCCTCGACACCAAAGCGAAGAAATGGAAATATAAATTTAAGTAAATATTCAGGAAAGTGTGACTGTCGTGGCTTCGATTCCCACCAGAGGAGATGAAATATTAAACATTTTCATTTATTCGCTCTGGGTGTCGAGGCAAAGCGTGACGTTGTGTTCCGCCACCCAACACGCAATGCCTCCAGAATTCGACGAAAAATAGAGAACGGACTGTCTTAACACTAGGTTGCTTCTGCCTATTCTGTTGTGCGTGATATAGCGTGACACAAAAAAATAGATATTACTGTGACAACACCTTTTTTGGGTATTCGTGAGCTTTATATGAAATGAACAATAGAATATAATAAAAATTAGAGGCTAGCCGTGGCGCAGGGGCGAAAGTGTAACTGTAAAACCGACTGATTGTGGGTTCGATCCCCACTCGAGGAGATGAAATATTTACTTAAATTAATAATTCCATTTCTTCGCTCTGGTGACGAGGACAAGCGCGGCGTTGAGTTCTGCCACTCAACACGCAATGCCTTCAGAATTTGGCAGAAAGTGGGGAACGGAGTGTCTTAACACTAGGTTCCCTTTGCCTACCTTGCAGTGTGGGGAATACAGCGGGAAGCTGATAAATACAAATTACAATAGAATACTTCTAAGATATATATGTTAGAGACGTGTCACGTACACAGAGAATAGGCTATTGTATACAATAGGTACACCATAATTTAACCATATTACAACGATGTTGAAACAATCTATCTGTCATACTTAACTACAATCAACTATAAATCTTTATTAACATGTTCAAACAGTTTATAATAATAATAAACTATGTTGAGTTTTTTTTTTTAATTTGTAGCTTGTCAAAAAACACAACTATGGTAATTATGATGTATTAATAAATATAACGAATAGCCTTAAGGTAATAATTACTATGAAAACTATTACACATTTAATATGAAATATTGGTTTATTTTACATATCTTTTTTTTAATAAAAACATTAATATTTATTGATTAATATCGAGGCAAAGCGTGGCGGTGAGATCCGCCACTCAATACGCAATGCCTCCAGAACTCGGCGGAAAATGGAGAATGTAGTGTATTAACGCTAGATTCCCTCTGCCTAACCGCCTCTGTGTGCGACATTGTAGCGCAGTGGTAAAATGTCATAAGCGCCATAGTTATGAGTTCGCAGTTACGCATTCGAATAAACATTATATTTAAATAATGTTTATTCCAATTATCTGGTAAGAAAAACTTGTTGTCCCAAATTTCGAAGGAATGGAGTAAAGTACCTAAAGAACGCAACGTTTTGAAACAAGGTCCTTTCTTTCCACACTGCTATGCGGTTAAATGCTGAAAGCCATTTTTTTAACTTCACGCTGTTTCTTGCACAAAGTAGGATAGGCAGAGGGAATCTGGAAACCTAGTGTTCAGACACTCCGTTTTCTTTAAGGCATTCTGCAGGCATTGTGTTGAGTGACGAACTCCATCGCCGCGCCTTTGCCTTTCGGCATCAGAGCGAAGAAACGAAAATATTAAACATTGCATTTTCTCGAATAAGAATCGAACCCGCGCGAACCTGTAGCGTTCCCAGTCACACGCGTTTGCCCCTGCGCCACGAATGGCGCAACTATTTATTGTAACAATATTTAGTATGACTATAATATTCTTACTTTTAAGTATAATATATAAACTAACTAAGTGAAACTACGCACATAAAAAGTAGAAAAGTAGAGCCAAAGTAAAAAACACAACTTCCGCATCTGTTACGCACATATTATGTACATAGAATATAAATAGAATTTTGTTGCACATAATATATTTAACATACAATTTATGGATTTTTTATTATAATATATTCACTTCACAATATAAATGTTATAATAAATACAATGTTGCCAGCTTAACAGAAATCAAGAAATAAATCCGTAACATTTTTTATATTTTTTGTTATAAAAACATAAATTTAGCTTGTAATATTTATTAATACTAACTATTTATGAACTATATAATTTTATATTAATTTTGACATGATTTAGTGCAAATCCCTCTAGATCACAATTTTCTTTTTATTTATTATTTATGTATAGGCTAAAAATATATATATAAATCTGTGTAATATTATATCTATTCTTTAGAAATTATCGATACGCACAAAGTAATATATAACTGAAACAAAAAATAAAAGTGAATGAAATCGGAAGTTATTCCACGTGAGCGTATGACACATAGACTGCATACAGACTACTATCGAGCCACAGATGACAAACTATAGATAATATTAAAATAACCTTTATAACCTATTTCTACAAAATCTATTTTTAAATAGCCATCTGTCTTTATGTTGTCTATAAAATGGCAAGACAACGCTAAATCGTAAACAAGTCCAATCACTTTCACTGATAATAATGATAATTTTAGCAGAATACTATTTCTCTATAGATTCTTTTTATATGAGAAATAAAAATTTCAACATGTTTTTCCTGGAAATATTTTATTTTTGTTTTTATTTTTTGGAACAAATTGACTTTTTACATTTTTTCAGTTAGCGTGCAAAAATATTATCTACTGATTGTGACTCTGTTCTCTTTTTTATTCATTTAAAAAATATTGTATATGGTATAACTGCCCTTAAGAGATAATGGTACCGGTATTATACTTCATACTGTAGAATTCGTATACCGTACCATAGTGGATACACATGTTTTTTTGGCCCACACATACCAGGGTAAGCAGAGAGAACCTGGGAACCTAGTAATAAGACATTGTGTTCCCCAATAATAAACTTCCGCTTCCTAATTTTTAAATGGTAAACGCATTATTATCTTTATCTTATTTAACAAAATTTAGAAAACCAAATACCATTCAGGGTAACTTTTATTTAAATTTCAATGTCTAATTATGTATTAAGTAAATAAAATCATTAGTTTAATAAATAGTTTATTAATACTAATATCTTAATAATTTTTAATAATGCTCTATATCATACTCGCGCAAATCTAGGAAAGTTGTACTAAAATTAAAATAACAAAAATCAGCTTCACGCTGTATCCCGCACACAGCTGGGTAGGAAGAGGGAACCTAGTGCTAAGACACTCTGTTTAACACTTTCCGCGGAGCTCTGGAGGCATTGCATGTTGTGGTGGTGGCGGAACTCAACGTCGTCAGAAAATCGTTATTTAGGTAAAGGTGATATATGTATCTAGGTATGATATGAATACGCTACATAACTATATTCTATTTAATAAAATTAACACATAGTTATGTAATTGTCAGCCTAGAACGATTATTAAACTCGGAGTCCGTAAAATTTATCTTTTTAGGGTTCCATAATTTTTAAGGAAAAAGGAACCCTTCACTAAGGATAAGATCACTGAGGATAGGATAAGATCACTTTGTTGTCCGTCCATCTGTTTGTTAAGAGCCTTTATCTCAGGAACGCTTTGACATATCGAGTGGAAATTCCAACCATATACTCAGATCTACGGTCCCTTTTTTTCCTAAAAAAAAATGTATTACTACATTTACTTAAAAAAAGATATGGACGTTTATATAATAAAAAACGCATATTTCGACATTTTAAAATGAAACAAATTTATAGGGTACTTCCGGTTGACCTAGAATTATGAAATTTGGCAGCTAGCAACTACAGTAGTACTAGTTCAGGAAAATATTGAAAACTATACATTACCGGTTAAATTCTAAAAATTAATAACCTTAAAAGGGGGGCAAAATTTGGTATGAAAGTCGCTAGTTTAAGCTTGCTTAGCTTGATAGCTTGAATTTCATAAAAAAGCTCGAGACCTCCAATTTTTACGTTACGGTACGGAACCCTCGATGGGCAAGCCCAACTCACGCTTGTTGTGACAAGCTTTTTTTAGCGTCACGCTGTATCCGGCACACAGCAGAGTAGGCAGAGGCAATCTAGTGTCAAGACACTCCGTTCCTCGTTTTCCGCCGAACTCTGGAGACAATGCGTGATGAGTGGTGGTGAAAACTCTACGCCGCGCTTTGCCTCGACACCATAACGAAGAAAATATTAAATATTTTATTTCTGCGAGTGGGAATCGAACCCACAACCTGTCGCGTTTCCAATCAAACTTTGTGCGCCTGCGCCACGACTGGCCTCAAAATTCAGCAAAAAATGCTTAGAATTTCACCAAAATCCTTAAACGGATATTACGGCATGTCCGATGTCTAGACTTAATAGTATAACCATTTGTTATATGTTTCTCCTTATTATTATTCCGCGATTGTAAAACCGATCTACCTATTAGATATGACTCTACCGTAGCTTAGTAGTGGCTTAGCTTTAGAGTGTCGCGAAGTGAAAATAAAAATATTATTAAATAACAAGTCTTCCTATAAAAAAACTTTTAAAACGTTTAGATAAACTATAAAAATAAGCTCTTTTTTTCCTTTTTTTAGCGCCACTCTGTATCCCGCACACAGCAGGATAGATTGAAACTAGTGTTAAGACACTCTGTTCTCCATTTTCGCTGAATTCTGGTGGCAATGCGGGTTGATTGGAGGAACTTAACACCGCGCCTCGACACCACAGCGAAGAAATATTAAATATTTCATTTCCTCGAATGAGAATCGAACCCACAACCCTCACGCTTACAGTCACACTTTGCGCCACGACTGGCCTCTATTAAAATTTATTTAGCTTTGTACAAACAAAACAATATGTGACATTTTCATAATATTCCTAAGTATGTACTAACCACGTAAAATAACTTCCCTCAGCCATCGACCCATTGTTCCTTCAATGTTAGTAAACACACACGCGGTTAATTACTACATACGTGATTTATCTATTGTTTGTGACTGTTTTTAGTTTATATACCTATATTTTTGGGGAACGGAGTGTCTTAACACTACGTTCCCTCTGCTTATCCTGCTGTGTGCGGGATACAGCGTGAAGCTGATTTATTTTTATTTTTTAATGTATATTTTCTGGAAGAGGACAGATGACAGCGGATGACAGTATAAATATTAACACGAATAGAGATTGATTCGATACTATCGCTTTCAATCGACAACAATACAATGCCTTCAATATTGGCATTATTATAGCTAGTTAAATTTTTAACCAAAATATTTAGATTAAAATATATTTTAAACGAAATTAAAAATTACTAGCAAATTTGATTGCGTTATTATTTATTAGATCAAAGATAAGACATATCCGGTCTACTTTAACCTTAGCAATTTTTGATAGGATTCTTAAAAGAAATATAACATTGAAAATATCAATTATTATAACCAAAACATATAAATTGAGGCCGGTCGTGGCGCAGCGGCACGAGGTGTGACTGCAAAACCGACCGGTTGTGGGTTCGATCCCCACTCGAGGAGATGAAATATTTACTTAAATTTATATTTCCATTTCTTCGCTCTGGTGTCGAGGTTAAGCGCGGCGTTGAGTTCTGCCACTCAACACGCAATGCCTCCAGAATTCGGCAGAAAGTGAGGAACGGAGTGTCTTAACACTAGGTTCCCTCTGCCTACCCTGCTGTGTGCGGGATACAGCGTGAAGCTAATTTATTTTTTTTTTTTAAAACATATAAATAAATTAGAAACATAAAAAAAACAACTTACTAGATATTTCTGCGAAAAATGATCCCAAGCCGACCGGCGCGTGCGCACCCGAAGTCCAAGCACGTGTCCGCTGAGTACCAAATCAAAGCGGCGCGAGCTGTCGTTGCGGTCGAACACAACACTGAAGAAATAATACCATACGCATTCTGAACTTACTCCCCTCTACGGCAAAATCAAAAAGTAAAAGTGGTCCCGAAGGCGCGGCTGGCAGCCATGACTCGATGCCTAAGCCACACACGGCATGTTGTCAATTATATCATTGTGTTGCATAAAATTTCAATTGTTTGGTCTCGATGTTTCAAGGTCGTCGTAGCTTAATCCTAATAGGATTATTAACTTTGAATGTTACCCATTTAATTTGAAATACGATTATTAATTACATATTTTTTGATGCCAGTCGTGGCGCAGCGGCACGAGGTATGACTGTAAAACCGAATGGTTGTGGGTTCGATCCCCACTCGAGGAGATGAAATATTTACTTAAATTTATATTTCCATTTCTTCGCTCTGGTGTCGAGGTTCTGCCACTCATAAAATACCTCCAGAATTCGGCAGAAAGTGGGGAACGGAATGTCTTAACACTAGGTTCCCTCTACCAACACTGCTGTGTGCGGGATACAGCGTGAAGCTGATTTAATTTTTTTTTTATATTTGTTATGTTGGTATATATGTATTACATACGTATCTTTATTAGTTTTGGGTTCGATTCCTACTTGGGCAAAATAATATTCAAATTATTTTTGTTTTCCGCTCTGGAAACACAAAGTGCCTTAAGACAATTTCGGTTCATGTCCTTTAAAGCAATATATAAAAAGTATTATCTAAATTATTTGATATATCATATGGAAACCTAGTATGTAATTGATGTATTTTTCAATACAAATGAAAGAAAAATTAGAAATACATCATTAAAGGAAATCAATACAAACTTCATATTTTTTTATTCGCCTCGAAACACCTAGTATTAAAAATTAACAATGTTACAAAAGTACTACTCAACGAACAAACTGCTGCAACGTTTGATTCCCATGCTTTCAATAGCTATTTTTTATCGTCAATGGGTATAATAGCTCGATAACGTGTCTGTAAGAGCTACAGGAAACACGAGCCCTACCTTGATGTCGGAAGAGGTTTATGTTTCCAGCGCTGTATTTGGAGCAAAACGCAATTCGGCTCATATCACTTGCAAGTTGGTCGGTTAATATTTTGCAACTGAGATTTAAAATACCTATTCTAGATGTGTACCTCTTAAAAGAAACAGCTTCACGCTTTATCCCGCATATACCAAAATAGGCAGAGGGAACGGAGAGGCGAAATTTTTCGGGTTATTGCGTGTTGAATGGTGGAACTCAACGCTCCGCTTTTTTGCCTGGATGCCCGAAGAAATGAAAATATCAAGAAATAATAATTCATTCCCTCGAGTGGGAATAAAACCCACAACCATCGCGTTACAGTCACACTCTTGTGCCCCTGCGATACGACAGCATCTTCATTTTAGATTATATTTTCTGGCATTATTAATACTATTCTTCATAATACTCTAGCGTCATTCGTATCTTTTTTAAGTCTAATGAAGTGTCAAACTTGTTATATTTTTTTTTGTATGATTTTTGCTACCACATCTTCGACTCTACCTATTGTAATAATTTTTAGTTTCGATTCTGGATACTCTAGTAATTGTAGCTATAGATTTTTTAAGAATTTTGTTTTGTGTGTGTGAGTGTGTGTATGTGTTTGTGGGATCTAGTGTTAAGACACTTATGTTCCCCACTTTCGGCTGAATTCTGGAAACATTATTTGTTGAGTGGAGGAACTCAACACCGCGCTTTGCCTCGTTATCAGAGCGAGGAAATAAAAATATTTCAATTCCTCGAGAGGGAATCAAACTCGCAGCCTGTCGCGTTTACTGTCACCCGCTTGTACCTCTGCGCCACGCCCACTCTCAACTACAAATAATATTGACGAACGAACAACAGTGATCCTATAAGGGTTCAGTTTTTACTTTTTTAGGTAACCCTAAAACTAGGTGCATATACCGGCAAACTTTACTTTGTCAATTTTTATCAGTTGTACTTCCTGTTGACTTACAATTCTGAAATTGGTACCGAAGCCTCGGTGGGCCAGTTCGACTCGTACTTAACGGTTTTTTTTAAATTACATTTTTGGTAAGAAATTAAAAATACGCTGTAATTAATATTTTTTCTCAAACTAGGTCAATAGACCTTTCATATAATACAACTACTTTAAGTTATCTTTGTAAAAATCAAAATAATATTAAAGCAAAAAATATTTTTTAGCAAATTAAATTTTAGCATTAACTTTCAGGGTCTGTAGCGAAAAATATTTGCCAGTATTTTTTAAAAAGTATCAACGAATAAATTACTATCATTGTACATATTCCAAGCTAATTGTGTTGAAGGGGCACAAGTGTGCAACTGTAAACGCGACAGGTTGTGGATTCGATTCCCATTTGAAAATTATATTTAATATTTTAATTTGCACGCTCAGATAACGAGGCAAAGCACGGCTTTAAGTTCCGTCACTCAACACGCAATGCCTTCAGAATTCGGCGAAAAATGAAGAAGGGGAATTGTCTTTAATGGAACGGTATTTCTTCAACACTACGTTCCACGGTTAAAACTGAAAATAAACGGAAAACTGCAAAAAAAACATACGTGTAGACGTTTGTTCTCATACATGTATATACTTATAACATTTCTCATAATTATATAACATTCCATATATCGAAAACAATGAAAGGCAATAGCTGCTGCGGCTTAGGTATGTTGTTTACATTAGGGGCAAAAATTGCTAACTTTCACACATAGTTAGACAATAAGACAGATGACAAGAATAGATTATAAGTAAGTATGTAATGTAGGTATCTATGTAGCGTTGCCAGATTTTGTTTGGACGAAAAGCGGGATTCTCTTCTCTGGAACTGTTATTAATTTATTAAAAAAGATTTTCTAATTTTGGAGTCGGTGCCAAGTAAAACAACCAGGCTTAGTAATTGGATATTGTAGTAAAGTTGTTGTAGCATTAGCTTGGCACCGACTTCAAAATTCTAAAAAAAAATCCTTGTTATTTTTGTTTATTAAAGTCAAAGTACGTTTTACTTTACGTAGTATTTTTTTACTTCTTAGTTCCTTGTTCATCCACACCACCTGGATGAATCATCGGATGAAAAGAATCATCGGAATCGGCTGGCGTGATATTGAGATATTCGTCCATTTGTCACCCACATACCTAATGCAAATTTAGGACTTATGTCATTTTCTCATAGATACCATTGTCAGAAATAAACCAAAAACAACTGGAACCACACGGGAAGCACTAGCTTTCAAATAATAAAAAAAACATCCAAATCGGTTCATCCGGTCAAAAGTTCTGAGGTAACATACATAAAAAAAAATACAGTCGAATTCATATACATTTTTTATACCGCAAGAAAACTTTAGGTAAAAGTTTGAAAGTTTAACCTTACATTTGGCAATACAGCAAGACGTGATTGCAACCTGTTTATTAACCTGATATGACCGAAAATTTCCATTGTATGTATGACCTTAGACAATAACAACGAGTTTTGATTTACATACGTCATTCGCTGTAAATTAGTAAAAGCAAAATTTTATATGCCGTTTAATTTTGATTGCTACTTAATTAAACAAAATAAAAATTCAATAAATTTTAAAGTTATCTTTATGTATATATAGCTATTATAAATATTACATGATATTTTTGTTAAGTAATTTAATGTTTTTTTATTGTTTTTTACTGTTATTTTGAGCAGCGCAATGGGGTAATCGTAATGTTTGAAAATACGATGGTAGTGGGTTCGGTTTACACTTAAAGTAGTGAATTATTTTCATTTTCTTGATCGGGCAAGATAAAATTCAACTTCCTTTACAGTTTCACAGCTCATATCAATTGAAGTAAATATATATGTTAGCTTCAAATTAATGTATCCCGCACACAGCAGGGTAGGCAGAGGACGTAGTGTAAAGACAATCCATTTCCGCTGAATTCTGGAAGCATTGCGTAATGAGTGGCGGAACGCCACGCTTTGCCTGGACACCAGAGCGAAGAAATAGAAATATCAATTTTAAATAAATATTTAATTTCATCGAGTTGGGATCGAACCTAAGACCAGTGACGTTTACAGTCACACTTTGTGACCCTGCACTACGAGTTTCCTCAAAATAATAATAAAAATGCATTTATTTGCATCATAAAAGCTGATATTAAGGTTAATCATTATTTTTATTATTAGTGAACACTATTACAATAATTACAATATTATAACAATTACATTGTTAGCAAACTCGCGTAAAAGAGGGTAGATTTAAGTGAGAAAGACTATAAAAGTAGTGGAATTGTGTCAATCGAGGATGCGGGGCCCGACAAAATCCCAAATAAAGTATTAAACTCCCTCCCGATTCAATTCGTTTCTTTGCTGGTCCTAACATGCAATGTCTTCTAGCAGGCTGCTCCTTTCCTACCGAATGGAAGGAAGCCATAGTTATAAGCATTCGCAAACCCAAAAAACCCGCCAACCTTCTCTCCAGTTACAGATCCATCAGTCTAATTAGCAGTCTAGAGAAAATTTACGAGAGGATCATTCTCAGTAGATTAAAGGAAATAGTCGAGGCAAAACAACTGTTCATCAACGAACAGTTCGGTTTTAGATCCCACCACTCGCCCTTACACCAAGTTCACCGGCTTACGGAACACATGGCGAAATATTACGCCTGTAGATCGATTCGTAGCGACACGGCGGCCATTTTCTTAGACATAGCCAAAGCCTTCGACAAAGTCTGGCATAACGGCCTGCTCTTCAAGCTCCGTCGTATGGCTCTGCCACTCTCTCGTGCACATCATTCGGGAATACCTGTCGAATTGCACGTTCCGATATAGACTAGCAGGGACACTATCATTCTCTAGACTCGTTCACGCCGGAGTCCCGCAAGGCTCCACTTTTTCACCGTAACTATACGCGCTTTACAACAGTGATATTCCGCGTACAGATAAAGTCGAACATGCGATATATGCCGACGACATCGCCCTTTACACCACCGATCGCTCCGCTTGGATCCTAGCCGAAAGACTGCAACGAGCTGCCTACGCCATAGGCGATTGGTTCAGCAAGTGGCGTTTTGAGATTACCCCGGAGAAAAGCGTAGCCGTCCTCTTTCTTCGTAAGCGTTACGAGACCGTCTCGACCATTAACCTACAAGGCAAACCGATCCCCTGGGAATCCCAGGTCAAATACCTAGGCGTCGTACTAGATTCGAAATTTTCTTTCCGGGCGCACATCAAGAATGTCAGAAACAAGGCTACATATGTGATGAGCAGGCTGTAACCACTCATTTGCAAGCGGAGTAAAATGTCACTTCGAAACAAGCTGACATTGTACAAAACTTGCATTCGTCCCGTCATGACCTATGCTTGTGTCAAACACCAAGATAGTTCGCAAACACCAAGATAGGTTCAAAATAAATTCCTTCAAATGGCATACGAATGCCCATGAATTTCAAAATGCAGAAAAAAGACTATGCATAAATGCTCGTATCTCACGATTGTGCTGACTTAAAAGCTTGATTTTATCTGTGCTGCTAGGGACCGTGATCTCATGACGGACCGACAGATAACAAATCGACCTACAAAATGTTCAATCTCCTTTTGAGATACGGAACCCTAAAAACAACATTACAACATTACACAACATACAAATTTATTTTTCCATTTACAAATACATTAGGAAATAATTAGCGTTGCAACTCTTGTAAATCGATTGTTTGATAGACAGATACTATGTGGCTAATAAAAATAAACGACCACATGCATAATTTTTGGCGTTCCACTTTTAATTGTATTAATTACTAGTGGTCCCCGTGCGGCTTCGCCCGCTTGTACAACACTATTATTTGTTTTTCCATTTTAAAGACATTATTTATACATTTTAAATGAAACTATTGCGTACTGCCCTGGATTCCTGCAGGGCAGTACGCGAGGCAATTAATAAATCGTTGGCGGTAGTTTGATATAATAATTATGTCAACTGACAGACGAATGCCACCTCAGTCTACCCGTGACCACGGACTACTGCAAAGTGTTCGAAACGTCGGGTTTCCAAAAATGTATAAAAGTACAAAATATACGCGATTAATCCGGTTAAAATAGTTTCATTTAAAATGTGTAATAATCGTCAAAATCAAAGAACTTATTATTTATACATTGATTGAACTAAAATTTCAGCTATACGATACGATAAAAAAGTTTTTTGTAGAAATATTGTCCCATGCAACTCTTTATATTGACATCTCTTTATATGATATATGTAACTATTTTATTTGTGAATCGATTGAAATAAAACAAATACTAAATGTTAAGTGAAGCTTCTTCGAATCCAATAGTGAAAACTGCATGTAAATCGTTTTAGTTGCATCTGAGATTAGCGTGAACACGTTTATTTCACAGACGGTCGAGAATTTTAAAAATCTATGAAAAATTCTTTAACGACTCTTTTATAAGTATAGATGATGACATTTTTAACTATTAAGTCAAATATTTTTAATAATGGATGCTCATGCTTTTTCATTTTACTTCTTATATCCTATTAATCATAATGATGGTTGTTTATTTAAAATTACTTATATTTCATACCTCCATTACAGCACTTTTTATTAATATATCTTTTAGGACGGAGAGCACTGGCAATCTAGCTTAAGCGGTTTCTTTAAATTTATCCCATATACATGTGTTCGATCAGATTTTGGTGCGTCTATACCTAGACCTACCACACGATTATGGCGGGGCTATTTCTGCTTATCCTAAATCTTTATAAACGCTATTAAAAAACCACACATAAAATCTTTAATTTCATGAGGAAAATGTATAAAAGATAGTATATGTATAGAAGTAGATAATAACTACTTTTTAAAATTTTCGATATGTCTCGACACATTTCGATGTGTCTCAGTGTGATCAATAATAATTCACTTTATTTCGGAATACTATTTAAAAATATATATATTTTTTATATGATGTAAACGTTCGTTTAAAAATCGAATTAAAAATCCTTTCAGTCTTAAGGCTACCTACTAATCAATGTACCAGATATGTTGTAGATTTGACCTATGAATCTATTAACTTGGCTAGTGGTATAAAAATTTCGACTTCGTCGTGACAATCCTTTCTCTTATTGTAATATGTATTATTTATATTAATTATATAAAGGTCAGTCGTGGCGCAGGGGCACACGTGTGTAGCTGTGTTAACGCGACTGGTTGCAGGTTCGACCGCCACTCGAGGAAATAAATTATTTATAATTTTTCTATCAGCTTCACGCTGTATCCCGCACACAGCAGGATAGGCAGAGGGAACCTAGTGTTAAGACAATCCGTTCCCCACTTTCTGCCGAATTCTGGAGGCATTGCGCGTTGAATGGCAGAACTCAACGCCGAAATATTTATTTAAATTTATATTTTCATTTCTCAACTCTGGTGTCTAAGCAAAGCGCAACATTGGGGAACGATGTGTATATCACTAGGTTACACAGCACTAGGTTCCCTCTGCCTAATCTGCTGTGAGCGGGATACAGCGTGAAGCTGATTTAATTTTTCATATTAAAAATTTCGCTATAGGGTACAGTAGACTCGATCGAAACCTTACTTAAATAAAAAAAAGGAGATTTCGAATCGACAACATATATTCGCAAAATTAGAATTTTCGTGTATTATTATTTAGTATTAATTCTAATGGTGCTGACAGACAAACCACAGTCGCCATTTTGACCACTCTAACGAAACGTCACCACAGAAAACATATACCCAAGAACATCACTTACATCCGAAGCCATCTTGAATAAGCCCGATTGACACATATCGTGAGCTATGTGATCGCGAATTTGTAAAAATCTTGTATATTTACATATATGTTTATAGTTTCGTTATTTAATTTACATAATTGTAAACACGATAACAGCATGCTTACCATATAAGGACTTGTAAGTTTTGACGTCAATGCACGTTAATGCAGGTCACTTACACCTCATTCAGCTGAACCTTGGTCCAAAATTGAGCAATATATGTGAAAGTATCTAAATTATCAAATTTAATTTAATTATTTTATATTTGCAATGCACAATTGTTTCACTTAAGCTGTAAATAATTGAATATTCATTAAGGTCAGTCAGTCAGTCAGTCTAGTCTAAATGCTAGATTTGATGTTGAAACTAGTTCAACCAAATTCGAAAAAAAATGTCATTTACCCCGCATAATGCATATTGTGTAATTTAGGTACTCAAAATCGATATATAAAGTCGGTTATTTAAATTCGACATTTAAATTTGAGATTTTTTTTTCGTAACGCAATGATTAATTAGCTTAACATTTTTTGTTTTTTTTTTTACTTTCGTAAATGTACATAACTATGAATTCTTGACATTATGTAAATATTTTAATTTACAATAGAGCTTTTTAGTAAAACATTACTTTTATATATAATATATTTGTTTCCTTATACCATTTCTTGTTTTATTAACTCAATCTATTTTTATGTATATTTCACGAGTACCTTTACTAGTCTATGGACAACGATTATTAGGTGCGGAAGTCATAAGCAATAAAACAACAAAGTAATATAAACAAAACATTTAAAAGGTAATAGACAATTTCAGGTTAATTATTGAAAAATAGATAAGGTTGTGTATAAAATAAAAGAAAACAATCTGAGGTGCGCATAACACTTATATTTTAACATAACGTGATTTAATAAAATAAAATAAACATTTTTAAATTAAAACAACGAATGTAATACAATATACTTAAAAGATAAACGACCAATGAGGCTGCAGGAATTAAATTCCTTAAAAGAGAATATAGTAATAATAATAGTAGAGATCAAATACTATTTTAGCTGTTAACATATTAAAGTTTGGAAAATTAGCCGTTTATCTTGTCTAACATAAAAAAAATGAGAGCCAGTCAATTAAACTTAAACGACTTGCATCGAGTTTCCAGAGTGCTGTAGACACGATATTCCTTTACAAATAAATATTTTTACAAGAACTTTAGTCTTTGTTGTATATCCATTTTAATAATTTTTGCCATTATACCATTTTTCTAAGCCCAAAGTGATTAAATACTGGTATTATTGTACCAGTTTTATTATTATTTCGCAATTTTACATAATTTTCAAACACTTAAAGTATATAAGGTTATATTACTCTTATAATACTTGTCTTTTATAAAAAAAAAAAAATATAATAAAATTTATTCATAAAATCACATTGTGGCATTTATTCTTATCTATGTGCATTATTAAAAAAAAACAGATCGCCCCTATTTACAATAGTGTTTAATTCAACCAAAGAATATCATTTGGTATAAAACCTATCTTTACATATAAATTAAAATGATATTACAAAATTCTATATACACATATCTCCTTAATTATTCTCAATTGTATACAATGTGACATATTGGTAGTTAGTTAAACAGAGAAAATAAACATTTAAATAATCAATATTTCATTTAAAATCTTTATATCGATTTGTCACGATACGCCGTCATTTTATTTATATTTATACGACTATGTACGACTCATAAATGTATCCAACGAATTCCTAAAACTCTAGGACACGTCGAAACATGCCGAACATTTAAAAAAAACATCATTTATTATAAAAATAATTATTAAAACGAACGACTCGTAATTGCATCAAATACAAATATTACCACAAATCGTACGATGGAAAATCGTATCGTATATTGTAAAAATCACAAATTAACACCCTATAGCCAAGGCACAAGTGTGGTATCGTAATAGTATTTTAAACTAGTGTTGACTTTTACTTCTAATCTACTATACTATACACCACAATGCTAGCTTCTTTTATTATTAAGTTAATTTCAATTAAAATACAGTGTAAACTCTTTTAACGAGAATTAAGGGCGCACATTTAGTGCTGTAATTAAAAAATATGTATATTTTAGTCTATCTTATTAATTTTATTGGTAACAAGAAACGTACAGTTCTTAATTTTTCCAACTTATAAGTTACTGTTTTGTCACTTTAAATCACAAATTTCAATAGTTACTGATAGTGGGTGCGGTAATATATAGTATATCATTGTATGGAAAACAAGCTCAACCTACAAAAGTAGAGTGATTTCGATATTTTAGTGAGAACGTTATTTCGAGTTTACACTGCAAATGTAGGCTACAATGAAACAGAAACTTCTAGCTTTTTAAGAAATAAGAAATAAAATAATATTATTATTATTATAACGAAAAAACGAATATGTTACTCCTTATAGGAAGTTCGATATCAAACAAAATAAATTTATTAGAATACAGATGGTGGTTTAGTATATAAAAGTTATGGATTCACTATATTATTTATTGTATGCAGTCATTAATTGTATTAATTTTCTATCAAACAGCTGCTTTCTTTACATTGACTTATTATTTAGCATCAGATAAATTTCCGGATACATGTATTTTCATATATTATTTATATATTACTATGATTAGAATAAAGGTGCAGCGCGGAGGGAACCTAGTATTAAACACACTCCGTTTCCCAGGCACCGCTTAATTTTCGAGACATAGCGGAACTAAACGCCGCACTTTATTTTGTTACCAGAGCGAGGAAAATGAAAACAACTCATTCCCCCGAGTGTAAATCGAACACAAAACCATCGCGTTTTCGGTCAAAACGACGACGGCCTTTACTTCTAATGAAATGTCCATAGCTAATAATATTTATAACACAATAGTCAGCTACATAAAATCCTCAGATCTAAGGGTTTTCTTGTAATAAATAGGGAAAACGGTTCTCTACAAACTAAACACATTTTCAGCTGCTCTCATGTGGATATTCGAGTTTTCCACACTGAAGACTTTTCACCTGGAAATTTTTACATTTTCATCAATTTTTATTATAGTAAACCAAATTAATTAAATTAGTAAAGTAATAATTTTGTTAAATATAAAATCCTAGGGTAAGCTAAACTAAATTTCGATGTAAGCTAAACTACAACAACAATTAATTTAGTAATTAACATTAAAATATTTTTTTTAGCTTCACGCTGTATTCCGCACATAGAAGGATAGGTAGAGGGAACCTGGGAACATAGTGTTAAGACACTCCGTTGCCCATTAAGACACTTTCTTAAGGCATTATGTGGCCAAACTCAATTTAAACTCGCTTTGCCTCATTACCAGAGCGAGCAAATGAAAATATTAAAATATTTCATTCCCCCGAGTGGGAATAGATCCTGGAACCATCACGTGTACTGCGCCACAACGGCCTCAAATTACATATATATAATAATAAATGAACATAAAAATACACACCAGTCCTATGAGATTCACCCGCTATATGATGTCTGGGCACAATGTACTTCGACTCTTGAAACATCGATAGCATCAGGTCCTCAGTGGTCGGATGGTACTCCACACCATTTATACTAGCTACCAGGGGGGAACTCTCATAATTTCTATCAGAATCTCTAGACGACGGCGACGTACTCGATCTGGTCGGGTAGTCCACGGATTTCGGCCGCCTTGTGTCAACGGGTGTCATTTTTGGATTGACGTGAACATCTTTATGTATGTATGGCTCTATAGTGGATTCGTTCTCGTAATCGCTCAGTTCGCTTATCACATCGCCATTGACTTCCACAATAAGCGGGCGCTGCAGCGTCGCCGATTGTACTATACTAGTTTGTATAACATTCTTAATCGGGCTGCTTTCTTTCTCTGAAACACTTGATATACTCCTCGATGGCGATGGAACCTTTTCTGGTGTATCCAGTTCCGGTTCGAACGTTTCAGGCTTAGCGAGCTCCACCTCCTCCTTCACTTCTATTATTTCGTTAAGATTTTCGGCGGGCTTGAACTTTGGCATCCGTAACGCCCAATGGCCTCCCTCATCAGTGGAGCAAGTGTGCACAACGGTCGGCTTCTTTCGTTTGTAAAACAGCATGTAAGCTGAATTGTTAACTAATTCTTCGTACACGTTGTCATCCTCGACGGAGGTGACCCGAGAGTCGTCGAACTTGTACCAGTGCGAGTCGTATGGGTTCTTGCAGGCCGCGGTGTAGTGCCCCGTCTCGAGGTCGTCCCCGTGGTGGTAGCAGACGGCATAGAGATCGTACACGTGGTGGGGCGCGTGGGGGGGCGCGTGGTGGGGTGTGGGGCGCGGCGCACTGCGCCTCGCCAGGTGCGGCGTCATGTCGAAGTCGTCGATAGGGAATTCTACCATCGTCGTTAGTTTCGTACTCGATCGGCCTTTCGCTTGTCTGTGAAAATAACAAAATTTTACTTTTGATATAAGTTATCTTTTACATAAAGTATGTTTAGTTTTATTTTAATTACTTACTGTCGAAATCTCTTCAGATGGATCACTAAAATATCAGGAAGTGACCACAGACCTAGAGTTTTAACCACTGGCATATACCTCTGACATTGCGGACATCTAAAACATATTATAAAATTTGAAAAAAAAATACATATGTTTACACAATTGATAGCATGCATAGATAAACAGATAACAAATCACAATCCGAATTTGAATAGTATTGAGCAAAGCTAAAAAAAGTAACATGAAGTCAGTAAAAATAATTTTAAAATTTATATCAAAGTTTTCCTATTTTGGTATCTGTAATCCTTACTTTGATCTGTGTATTTTTGAAAATACGCAAAACAGCCGCAATAATATGATAACATACGATCTTATAAACAAAATATCCAGTGAAATTTTAAAATGTAATAAACGTACTTTTATGTTACTTATAAATTGAACAACATTAGGTATATCTAAGTGGTTTATCAGGCACAATTGATTAAGAATTAAACAAACAAATATAACAGCATATACGTGTACCTCCAGGCGTCCTCCTGCGCGAGGTGCTCAGCGCGCGTGTAGTGCGCGAGGCAGGCGTGCAGCGTGAGCGGCGCGTGCGCGGCCGACACGTGCACCTCGCACGCCTCGCCTGACGACCGGATGATGCTGGAACAGTGTGCATATCACTTTCACTCATATATTGACTGGCGCAGCAAGTGATTACTCTTTACTCACACCGCAGCTACCCCGCAAGCCCAGTGACAGGCACAGGGGCGACCGGTTGTGGATTAGATCCCATTCGATTCAATCCCAGACAGTTTGATCATCGAAGAAATGAAATATTTATAGAAAATATATATTTTTATTTTTTCGCTCTGGTATCGATATTGATAGGCAAAGCGCGGCGTTGAGTACCGCCACTCAGCACACAATGCCTCCAAGATTCGGCAGAAAGTGGGGAACGGAGTGTCTTAACACTAGATTCCCTCTGCCTACACTGCTGTGTACGGGATACAGCGTGAAGCTGATTTTGACTGACCCCGCCTACCTTTGATAATCCAAAAAAATCTTGGCGGACTATATGAGACAGATATTTTGACGGATGGACGAATTTCGTTATCGGTTGACGTTTCAAAATATAAGTTTTCAATGTTAGTCAAAGAAAAGGAATTAGAATAAATATTAGAATGAATAGTTGTAAAAGTACCTTATTATTTAAAACTTGATTGGTTTCTCCGTTAATTAATTATTTTGTAAATAAGTAAATTTTGTTAATTATGCATGATTAATAAGTAAAATTAATATAAAAGAGAGTTTATCTTGAGTAAATAAAATTACTTTTAATACTACTACTACTGGTTCCTAAAAATATATTCTATGGACAATAGTTATAATATGCTATTTATTGATATAAAATAACGCATACAGTATAATGAAATATATGATGTTATACTGATAGCCATAGACCGTTGGTTCCTAACCAGTGGTCCGCAGCAGCAAAAATATGGTCCGCAAATGATTTAAAATTTTGATGTTTGAGCAAAGTCTGCCTACAGTTAAGTTGTTTCCTCAGTAAAACATTTAAATTTAATATATTTTGAAATTTATTGATTTATAATATATACTTTAAAATTCACACATTTTTTTTTAACTTTTAAATTATATATCCGAAATAAAAAAACTATCAATAGCCGTAATTAAATCCACTATAAGTTTCGGATATGAGCCTAAAGTCTAAATAAGACTTTTTATAACAGGTTTTTTATTTTACCTGGCCGAGCCTACACACTAACGCTTAATACGAAGTAGTGATATGAAGAAAAATTTGTTACCAGAAAAAAATAAACAACAAATATAACAACCTGTCAATAAAAAATACCTGTCTCTATGAGCCAGATCCCACAGCAGCTCGAGCCTGAGATGAGGGTATTTGTCGTGCGCGCACAAAGCTTGCTCCACGTCCAATGAAAACAGGGGATGCTGTAGCTGTAATAGAAAATAATATTTATATGAAAGAAAAAAAAACAAGAAAAAGTCTATAATATAGAAATTAAGAGTTAAAAAAATCTTTAATTTCTTTAATTCTATAACAAGGCTATAATAAGACAAGCGCAATCTTAATTGCATAATTAAAATTATATAGGGAGTACCTTTACAATAGCATATTTAGATTTTATTTAGCTGTGTCCAACATATAGTAGGGTAGACAGAGGTTGAGTGGCGAAAATCAACGCTGCAGTTTGTCTTGTTACCAGTTACCAGAGCAAAAGAATTAAAGTAATTAATTCTTCGTCGCATTTACAATGCGATACGCCACAACGGTTTCAATACCCTCAAATGTTAAGCTAACCTCAGGTTGTAAATAAGCGGGGTCTCTAGGCCTGTGGGCCTCAGCGATGCGGGCCCGGAATATATCAGCTTGCTGAGCGTTCTCCAACACCCGTTCCGCTACCACTTGACACATCTCTTTCAGCATCAGCTTCTGGAGGTCCTCGTATGATATCTCGCGTGGTACTTGCATGGCGTAGGGCGAACCTGTAATTTAACATTTATAGTTAAAATTGATTAGCCTCATATGTTACTTTTGTGTCTGTAACTTTAGTATACAGGGTGGAAGTGTAAGCACCACTTTAAATGAAACCACAGTTTTAACTACTCTATAAAAGCCTAATATAAGTCGGAAAAAAAATAATTCGCAAAAATTAAAAAGTTATTTTTCCAAACTAAATAATAAAATTGACGTTTTAAAACAAAACGCCATTTGTAAGGACGACGCACGCACACATAAACCTATCAAAGGAACACCGCCGCACACGCCTCATTCCGAAATCAAGTATTGGCAATAAAGTTCAAAACTGTTTAACCTTTGGTAGTAGTTTTGTAGTAGTAAGTGTTTATGTTATTGTATGTATGTTTAAATCAATTTCATAAATTACAGGATGGAGGCGGTCCAGGCGCGGCACCATTTTGACTGTTAACGTGTCAATTGTAATTTCGATTTTCAATAATCAGAAAAATATTTTCATTTTCACGCTGTATCCCGCACACAGCAGGGTAGGCAGAGGGAACCTAGTGTTAAGACACTCCGTTCCCCACTTTCTGCTGATTTTTTTTTTATTTTATTTTCATTTTCTAGGTAGACTGATAATAAGAAAAAGCGCGACGCTGAGATCCGACACTGATGGGCTGTGGCATCGTGACAATGCTAAGACCTAATATTCAACCCATTTATTATACATTTAATTTGATTATTTATACGCTACAAAACAGTAACGGAAAACAATTTCGCAAGCTGCATATTAAATGAAGATAAACAGCATATTAAATGATCATCTAAACTATTTAAATAAAAGTAGGTTTTATTTAATTATTTCTTACGCTACAGACTCATGGTCCATTCCTTTTATTGTCATATACATTTCTTTTCATTATTTATATTTCATTAGACATTACTTAAAACTACACTCATTTATATATATTATACATATGTCTTTAAAAGTGATTCCCAAATAGTTATAGTGGTACATACCAAATCTCTCCCCATCTAGCATGTTAACCCACAGCAGCAGCAAGTAGGGCGCGGTGGGCGGCTGCAGCAGGGGCGGCGCCTCGACGCAGTACAGCGCACCCGCCTCCAGCCCCGCCGGCTCCCAGCCCGCGCGGCCGCAGCACCAACCTGAAACCACATGTCGTATCCCGTATTAAGGAAAACCATTCCCGAGTTTCCATCGAATTTTCGAGACATTGCGTGTTAGCGTCGAAACTCAACGCCGCGCTTTGTCTTTCTTCTGGAGCGAAGAAATGAAAATATAAAAAAAACATTAATGAATTTTCTCGAGTAATCGAAACCACAACCGTCGTTTACAATCACACGCCTGTACCACTGCGCCACGACGACATTATATCAATTCACAAATATCCTTTTAATAAAAATAAAGAAAATATATATATACATACCATTTTCATTGATTTCAGCGAGGATAATGTGATCTCTATCAATACCGGTATCTGTATGCAAGGTTGTTCTTAGGTCATCCATTGTAGAGTTCGGAGGCAACTCCACACCGATGCGCACTTGTCGAGGCTGTTGGTTTACATACACAACCTAAAAGGAAAATTAAAAGAGTATTAACATGTAATTTGCATTTGCTAATATAAATTTTGTGTAACTGGTTCCTCGCCCTGACATCTGCCAAAATACACTAATATGCATCTTTATATATATAACAATTTCAAATAATTTTTTAATATTGAATATGTTTAGAGAAAAAAGGTTCTTGTTGCGTGTAATTTAAAAATATATGTAAAATATGTTCCGAATGCATTCTCAAAAACTTATTTAATATTTATTTAAAACTAATAGATAAAAAACATTTGGCAAAACTAATAAAATAAATATACCTCAATAAGGTAAAAAATTACAATGTTAAAAAAATATTATCAAAAAAAATAATAAAAAATATATATTCATATTGCTTAAGTATTTTATTTTAATTTTGTGTTTTTAAATGTCCTTAAATATGCATTATTAAATCTGTTTTTATATACTTACATTGACAGGCAGCGGAGAAGGCTGGGCGGTGGCTGGTCGTGTTGGCAACTGAACACTCACACAGTGAAACGGATCAAACGTACAGGAGGTTCGCTCACATTTGGCACATGTAAGCGCTGACCTGTAATGTAAACATTTTTTAATATTACTATATTTTTATATATCATGTATATAAAAATAAAAGAGAGAAAATATAAAAAGGCAATAATTTGAGGCTGTTGTAGCACAGTGTGTGACTATAAACGAGACCATTGTAGGTTCGATTACTACTCGGTGGAATGACTTATTTACTATTTTCATTTTCCCGCTCTGTTAACAATACTTAAGCTCCACCACTAACACACCCAATATCTCGAAATATCGGCGGAAAGTCACAAACAGAGTGTCTTAACACTAGATTCCTTTTGCAGACTGCTATATGCGGGATACAGCATGAAGCTAAGAAAAGCCAAAAGTAAAAGAGACAGTGTACATACCTGTATTGAGCCTGAAAAACAGCTTGTACAAAGGAACTATTTCTTCTTGCGTGATTGGCTAATGTTTCAGCAGCAACAACTTCATCTGATTTCCCTACTGTATTCTGCAAAATTGTTTAATATCCATCTGTATTTTTATTTTCAGAATAATATATCAAAATGGATAAATAAATCTTCTTTTTTTTTTAAACAAATTATAATCCAAGGAGAACATGATTAAGCCACTTCGACTTGATATTTATTAAAGAATTCTCAAAATTTCTATTTAAAATATTTTTAAATTATAGTTTTCGATAGACAAAGTGGTGCATTGGACTCTGTTTATGCCAAATACAGGAGGTGTATGTAGATATGATTAAAAGTAAAAAGAATATTACTATATATAATTTAATAATGCAATGCCATTTTCTTATAGAGCTCATAATCATGGCACAGGGACAGCAGAAGCATGCAACTGTAAACGCGACAATTAAAGACACTCTAGAATTCAATAGAACAGAAGTATCTTAATGGAAACAGAGTGTCTTAATACTAGGTTCCCAGGTTCCCTCTACCTACCCTGCTGTGTGCGGGATAAACCATGAAACTTAAAAAAAAATTAACTACTTACTGTATTTGGATAGTGTGAAATTAACACATATGGTAAAATAGGACAAACAAGGTGTCAAGGTGATCTTTTCACCCAAATTACGTCATATTGCATATTAAGTAACACTTTGTATTGCCAGTGTACAGAAATGAAAATTAATTCTTCTGAGTTAGGGTTGGGTGTTGTTGCGTTACCACCATGGCCATAATGATGTCATATTTATTTGTCTATATAAGAATTTAAGATGAAATACTGTCAGTATGAAAAGCAATAGTCACATGCATAAGCTTACCTTAATCGTCTTATATTTTTTCTTTGTAGCAGTATTCAAATCTTCATGGACTTTATCAAGAAGCCAAAAAAGAAACTCTTGAGCATCATGCTGGCTGTTTCCTCTGTATTGAGATCCATGTCTTTCTACGGCTGACTAGAATTGTAAATAACAGGAAATTAATACTTTCAAGGCAAAACTATAATATATTACAACTCAGCTTAAAAAAATAATATAAAAAGTACAATATTTTTTTATTATGAGGAGATTTTTTTTATTTCTGCACAAAAACTATTGCACATATTTAAATAACACTTAACAGTAATATCACCTAACTAACACATAGATTCTAATTTGTGTAAAGGTTTTGTATAATTTGACTACAGCATAACAATAAGTTTAAGCATATAAAGCCATATTCAAGTTGCTAATGCTTTATAACATGATAACCAGATTTATTACCCAAAATTTGATTGTAGAACCTTAATTATGACATTAAAAATATAAAGCAGGAAATATTTGATGACATAATATTTTCAAAATATTGACTAACCTTAAAACTTGTACTCATATCTGGTGTATAACGGCAAGACCATAAGGCCTTTAGTAAAGCTGCCAGTTGTTCTGTTACTTCTCCTCTGGTACCATATTTTTTTGAATTTATTTTATTTCTCTTCTGCAAATCAATCTAAAAACAAATACTAGATAAGATACTAGATAGAAGGTTATGTAGAAGTACATATAATGTAAGTTATTATATAACCTTGCTTCACTCTTAAAAAAAATAATATAGTAGAAAACTTTTTAATGAAAAATGCACCTTATAGTGTTCTAAAACAAAATATTCAGCTATAACATCAGTGTGGGAAAGGCACTGCAATACAGCATTCATGTAACATGTGTTTCCATGATTTTTGATCCCAGTAGCAGCAGGTACTGTCCCTGGTGGCCATGGAGGCTCACCACTACATGGTACTCGGTCACTGTTTATAGGAACTGATCCAGACTTTACCTGAAAGTAAATTGTAATAATATTTCTTGTACATGTTACATAAAGTGTTTTCTAACTAGTATAATATCGAAACTTACACTGGATACATTTACGGTAGTCATGTGTTGCGCGATTTTATTCAAGAATATTTTCCACGACGGCCTTCTGAACAATTTCCTTTCTAAGCCACCCTCATCTTTTGGCGCAACGTTGATCACAGAGCTTGCGCTCGTGGGCTTGTTATCATTCTCGGTGGTCTTAATTTTGCTTGAACTAGGCTTTGATGTCCCAAAAGGATTACGAGGCAAGGTAAAAGTACGCTTTAATCGGGAACCCTCTACCTGTTTTGGTGTCATATTCGCTTCTGCTACTTCGTTTATCAGTTCACTCTCGGAACATGATTTTAAAACTGATGATAGATTATTGGTGGACATAATAAATAATAAATTGAAACTATATTACATTTAATAAATTACGAAATCTAAGAAAAACCAATTAGAAAACATTGATATGCAACTGACATAAGCGCCATATTGTCTATAAGTCACAGATTAGTATTTTAAATGTCTGATTTCTCTACTTTTTCTATAATGTCTATAGGTTTGCATATATTAGCAGTCCTCCAAAACGCTCAAATTTCAATTTCCTTGCGTTTACTCATTAATAGTAAATAATTTTAAGAAGATGAATATCATATTAAATACTTAACTAAATAATAAACAAGTCGGCTAGACACGTTTCATGATTTAGTGTATACAAAAATATATTTTAAGAAAAAACCTTCAAAAAATTGAATTGAAAAGAATTATTTTTTTTAATGAAATAAGTACATTCTTAAAGTTTTTAATAATAAAGCGTGCTTATTATTTAGGTGTAGCTATACAAAAATCGATCTCAAAAAAAGTTTATAAAAACAAAGTCATTGATCGAGCGAGCTTTTGTTTTAAATATTGCCACGAAAATATGTTATCTAATGTACTGTTTATTTTGGGTTATAATAATGTTAGCATGCAGAGCTTTAATTTCCGACGGTGCAAGTGCCATCACGGATGCTTTAACAATTTATAAATAAGTCTTAAATTGGATTCTAATAATTTTAGCACATCAATCGTCATTGATATCTTTATTTACTACTTTTAGATTTAAAATGTTTCGGGAATCGTAAATATATACTTATATTGACATTTTGAACAAATCTGTAACCAGCAAATTTAATGTACTTTGAATGAGTTTTTCATAAGTCGTCGTCGTCAGTATTGCATTGTGTACCCAAACGCGCAACTATTCTGTCATTTCACGGCCTCATCAATGCATCTAAGGTACCGTTAATTCTGTCACCGTTAGTAAGCAATACGCCTGTGCGTCTTTTCTTCATTTTTTTCGAATGTAAGAACAGAGAGAGAGAGAGAGAGGACTTTTTTCTTTGAGAGAGGACTTTTCTTGAGAAGGAAATTTTCCCTCGCATGTCACTTTGTATCACGTCATGCTGCCAAGTTGACATGTCGCAACCTTATTCAATACGTCAGACGCGCCTTTTGCTCAAAAAACTTCTTGGTTTAGGATCTCCTGCGATCTGCTCACTGCTGCGTTTTACAAATTAGTAAATAACCTTAGGAATCACTAAAATTTCCTTAGAAATGTTGGTCGTTAACATTTTATTTCTTTCTTTCTCCGAACTTTCACGATTCATCTTTATCAGTACTTTCGTTTAGTGCCTTTGTAGCTTATCCTTTTTTAAAAGGATTTATGTGAGGCCATATGATCTTCACATGCTTCCTTTTCTCTACAGTATCTTTCACTTTATCATCTCATCATTTATCGTGTTTTTTACTAAAACCTCGTTTTCATTTATCACATATTTCTGTCGCTTATTTTTAAATATAATGTTAGAGTACACCTCAACATTTCTATTTTTTGTTTCAAATGTGTTTAATATTTTAAAAGCACATATTCCTATTTGATCGATGGATTTTAAAACTTCCAGCTTCTTATGCGATAATTCGACTCCAAGCTTGGACGTCTCGTGCCTCAAAATGAAAACAAACTCCTTATTCTAGCAACAACTACATATTGGACTGTTCCCAGGACAGCATCCTAAGTCACTTGCATGTCCACAACTTACTTACAACTTTTCACGGTGAGAATGACGAAGAACGTGCGAATGAATTGGTGATGAAGGAATAGCAACAAAGATATATGAAGAAAAAGTGAGCAGTGACAAAGGTAGAGGAGACCTCAGTTGACCTTCGAAAATACAGCATCAAAGATACTGAGGGAGGAAACTCACGTAAAAAGCATGATTACTCCCCAGAGGGCATGTATGAAAGAATTGTGTAGAGACCGTAGCGTTTGGCGTTCCATTCTTTCTGACTTTCCCACTAGTAATACAGCGTGAAGCTAAGTAACTCAGTATTTAATTTCAATTCTTTACATATATATATATATCATTTTTGGTACCACAGCATAATTTTCCTTCAGTTGCTTATCATTATTCTACTTAATTGTCATTGTCCGTATTAACACATTTTTATGTATTCCAAGTTTTTTATAGATACTACTTCAATAAACGTGCATTATAATGTCCAAACTTATATCTCACAGCAAAATTTCAGATATATATAAAAAAGACATAATTTTTGGGTGAAAATAACAATTTTACGAGAACTGCCAGACATCGTAGATAAACAGCGTGGAAATTTACAAAACATATTTTATTAGTAGCACAGTTATAAAATATGTATATTTCGTAAATTTACTATGAAAAATAATAAATATTGAATTTATTAATGTTATCTATTTTTATATTTGTTTTGCACTAACAATTTAGATTTAAATCAATGTTCTTAAGGATTAAGTGTACAAAACTAAACACATAATCTGTACAAAATACACATTTTTATTTATTAGTACTCTGTCACTTATATTTGACAACTGACAATTGTGCATTGACATTTAATCATTTAAATAATTAAAAGCAGTCTATTGGCTCGTTTCTTAATAAATGATAATTTATGATTTCGCCAATATATTTGAATTACGTCTGCTTTATAGTGTTTTGTGAAATTAGTATAGTTAATAAAATACGTGATACTATAGTGAAATGTTTGGGTAAGTAGATTTTAATTGAAGATTTTCGTGATTTACTATTTTTATAATACTGTGAACCAATAAGCTGAATATCCAAATTTTTACGTACTATTCGTCATAATATTTGACTCAGTAGCGCTGTTACGTGAGTTACTATTTTTATTTATATTAATAGAACGCACATGCAATCTTTTCGATTGTGTCTATTCAATTTAATTTTCGTATTTTGTAATATAATACAATTATAATTTGCAGCGAAGTAAAACAATGTCTTCGTTCGATAAATTAAAACTCTTAATTTGGAAAAATTTCCTTTTACAAAGAAGACATAAATGGCAAACACTATTTGAAATAGCATCTCCTGTGATATTTTCTTTATTTTTAATATTAATACGATGTCTCGTGGATCCTCAATCAAAGCCCGATGTTTCTTATCCGCCCTTTCTCCCAACATATTTCAACATCAGTGGAAGGCAATTGTAAGTATTCTGAAAACAGTATCAAATTTGTAAATTATGATGAAACATTTATAATAAAATTAACTCTATATACTGTTTAGAGGAAATCTTACATCAGCAAAAAGAGAAGGAACATTGGCATTCTCACCTGAAAATCCATTGACAAGGAAAGTGACTGAGGATGCAATGGCTAAGGTTGCTTTAGATAATCTGAATGGTTTTATAGCCTTATTTTTTGATACTACAATGCTTCCTACACCAGAAGGATATAAAAATTCAACAGCACTAGAGGCTGCTCTCACTCAACCAAATGTTATGAATCACATCCTTGTTGGTATTCAGTTTGATGATGATATGGCTAGTGAGTAACATTATTTCTATATATATTTTTAAAATTTATCCCATATATTATTTATTTTAACAAACTATGATTATAAAACCTTATGACATACAAATAAAAATAAATGACTAAATTTATAATAAAATCAATTTATCATTATGGTACGAAATTAAATATTATTATATCTAGTATAAGTAATAACATTATAGATGCAACAAAATGGCCAGATGACATTAAAGTTACATTAAGATTCCCAGCAGTTATGAGAACTCCTATGTTAGAACATCCATTGAGAATAAGTTGGAGGACAAACCTCTTGTTTCCACTTTTCCCAATGCCAGGTCCTAGGGAGCCTAATGACTTGTATGGGGGTAAAATGCCAGGTATGTGTTGCTTTCTTTTTATAGCTTTACAATTTATTTCTTTCTTTTCTTTTTATAGCTTTACAATTTATTCCGCACATGTGTGTGTGGCGCAACTCAACGCCGCGCGTTTTCTCGTTACCAAGGTAATGGAAATAATTAATTTCTCTGAGTGAGGATCGAATCCACAACTATTGGGTTAACTGATCAAAAAATCTGTCATTTGCCATTATTTTAGTAAACTATAAAAAGTGCGTAAATATTTTTACGGTACGGTAAATGTTTTACGGTTCATGTAATTAACGGAAATATGCATCGAAATACTTAATTTTATCGAGAATGAAGATTATATTACAAGTAGCGTGACTTTCGAAACACTTATTGTTTACATTGTCTAAATGTGTAACAATTTTATGCGATATTAATGTTATAACAACAACAAGCCAGGGGTCAACGGAAAATGGGGTACCGACTGTCTTAACATTAAGTTCCCTCTGCGTACCCTGCTATGTGTGGGATATATCGTGAAACTAAAAAAAAAAACAAGATGGACAACTAATTATACAAATATTATTTATATTACAATTAGGATATAATTCGTAGGATATTCGCCGGAAATGTTCTTAGCTGTTCAACACGCGGTCTCACAGGAAATCATCAAGCAAAAGACTGGAAAGTCGATAAATACTAAGGTTTACCTACAGCGGTTACCTCAACTTTCATACAGACAAGACGACTTACTGGTCGCTATGGAGAGATTCATATCTATGATAATAATGATGTGTTTCGCGTACACTTTCGTGAATACCGTTAGAGTGGTGACTGCTGAAAAAGAATTGCAGCTGAAGGTACAGTGATCTATACATATTATAAAATTTATAACTGATCGTTGTTGGCACATGAAAGATATATTAAGGCATTTATGAATATAAAAACAACACAAAACAATGATTTTTAACGTATTTGTCTGTTTGTCTAGGTGCATTTGGTCATGCTATACTCATAATCGTCTTAACCGATTTAAGTGCAGTTTTCACTATTGTATTTAGCAAAACTACCCTTACAATTGCAAAAGCTATATCATTATAAAGTATTTCAAAAAAAGTGGTAAAAAATTATTTTATTATTGAATATATATAGAATATATAACTTTCGTTTGCAATGTATGAATATTGTCTTTAAAATAATAATGTTATTAGAACACGAATGTAATTCAGAATAGTAAATAACTAATTGTGTGCTTGTAGCAGGCGAAGCCGCGAGCGGGTCGCTGGTTTCCGAATAAGAAATAAAATCTTAGATTTACTTATTATTATTATGAAATGACTGGCGATAACTTTTGAAAGTAGTTAAACTTAAAATATTTTAATTAATTTAATCATATTGTGTTTGTTAAAAGAGTTTTCGTGATACTCTGGAACAGACAGACAGAAAATAAAAAAAAGAATTAAGACTTAGGAAACAATTAGGAATAATAGTAAATCTGTAAATAAATTATAAACTTTCATATTATCGACATTTTTTTTTTTTAGTTAATTCTATAAAACCTTCAATTATACATTTATGTATGTGAGTGCAATATCTGTATTACGAAAAAAAAACATAATATGTACTTTGGTGTATAAAGTTCTCATTTCCAATATAAACATGTGCCAGTTCCTAAAACATTTACAGAGTTGTTAAAGTTAAAAGAACAGTAGTGCACATGGCCTATATGAACATATATGAATGTTGTAATCACAACATGCAGTAAGAAATTTAAGCCTAACCTTGATCTTTTTTTAGCACTAAATTCTGCCCACTTCTTTTATGCAATATTATATCGGATTTATATATGAAGAATAATAAATAATAAATCAGCTTCACGCTGTATCCCGCACAAAGCAGGGTAGGCAGAGGGAACCTAGTGTTAAGACACTCCGTTTCCCACTTTCTGCTGAATTCTGGAGGCATTGGGTGTTGAGTGGCAGAACTCAACGCCGCGCTTAGCCACGACATCAGAGCGAAGAAATGGAAATATAAATTTAAGTAAATATTTCATCTCCTCGAGTGGGGATCGAACCCACAACCAGTCGGTCTTACAGTCACACCTCGTGCCGCTGCGCCACGGCTGGCCTCTATATGATGAAACCTTAAAATATATTACAATATTTTAAAATATATTTACAATATTCTCATATTAGTCACATATGTATATATTCTAAAAAAAACTGCATACTTTTAGTCACATTAAAATAAATTTATTTTTATATCACGCTTACTGCAGTTTTAAATTGACGTTTTTTCCTTTGTGGTTATATAATTTGCGTGTAAATATACATAATTCATCGTCTAAACACTATATGTACCTATATTATGGAGTTTTTATACAAATAATTTTTACATAAGATACTCAACGAGTCAATTACCATAGTAGGTAGATATATAAAGCGGATTCCGATCCTATCTAAATTTACTTGTTGTAAAACTGAGCTGAAACTTTTTTGCTGATATAGTAAAAATATACGTCCATACAAAAAAAAAAACCAAAATTTCAGTTGTCAGCAATTTTTTTTCATTTCTTTTAAATGTGAACAAATTGTTAAGATTTTTTTTGTAATAGATTTCAAATATCTAAAATAAGTCGAATATAAGTTAAACTTTACAGGAAACCATGACGATAATGGGGCTGCCATCTTGGCTGCACTGGCTAGCCTGGTTCGTCAAACAGTTCTCTTTTCTATTGATATCTGTGATATTAATGGTTATATTATTTAAGGTAAGCATTCCGAAATAAAAAAATAAATAATTCAATAGCTAGTCTTTTTTGCACTGACTTTTACATATATTTCCATTCTATATACAGTAATCAAACACGTATTATTAGGTATATTTTTTTATCAGCTTTACGCTTCCCGCATACAACAGGGTGGACAAAGAGAACCTTGTGTGACCCTGAACAAAAGACACGTTTTTCCTCACATTCTGCCGACTTTTTTAGACATTGCATGTTGAGCGGCGAGACACAACGCCGGGCTTTCGCTTTGGAACTAGAGCAAAGAAATGAAAATATTGAGAAAATATTGAATAATTTATTGCCTCGAGTGGGAATCGAACCCACAACCGTCGCGTTACATGTGTCCCTACACCACGTCTGCCCTAGCTTACTAATGAGTCAAAATATTTTTATTATCTTTTAACGAGTTATGAGAATTCGATATTATTATTTTAGATACCTTTCAATTCAACACAAGATGGAGAAGGATATGCAGTTTTGACGTTCACGCCGTGGACTGTTTTGTTTTTCTTCTTAGTACTGTTCGTCATAGCTTCGCTATCGTTTTGTTTTATGGTCAGCGTATTTTTTACTAGAGGTAATAACCGTTTTTTTAACAATATTAATTATATATCATTAGTTTGTGCTACTTTAATATAAATATAAAAACTTTACCTTACTTTTTTAAACTTCACGCTGTATCTTCCATATAGGTACGCGGTAGGCAGAGGGAACCTAGTCTTAAATCACTCCATTCTCCACTTTCCGCCGAATTTTCGTAAAATATTAAATAATTCATTTTTTTTTAATTTACGCCATTGGAAATCGAACCGACATCCGTCGCGTTTACAGTTGTCTTTATGATTATTGATAGGTGTATTAAATGTAAATATTTTGTTTATAATTAGTGAATGTGAATTAGTTAGATAGATACTCAAAGTAATAAACACTATTATTACTATAGCTTCGAGCTTCCATAATCAGTTAACAAAATGCATTATATAAAACCTCGCTTAACTTTTAATTATTATAACCTTGAATTAGATTAAAAAACAAAAAGTTTTTGATAAATTACAATTTGGTTGTAAACAAAAATCGTATACAATTGATGACAAAAAAGTTGCTCTAAGGTTAAAGCAATATCATAGGGTGCAATTTGTTAATATAAATAACGTTTTAAGTGGATACCTAGCTATTTTTAGTCCCGTATTTGTGAACCACTCTCAACTCTGAGATCGATCTTAAGATACCATTTTATTCATAGATTGGTAAAGTATAGTATAAGTATAGAGCCATATCGGAGTTGAGAGCGTTTTATAAAACGGACCTATGTTGCTATGAATATGTATATACAGTAAACATTTAAATCGTTGTTTGTTTTTTTATGAAAGTCAATATATAAATAGATAAATATAAAGTAATTTGAATAGGTTAGTCTTTGTCTTCTCTAATTTACTATATTATGTGTAAGTGCGCGGCTTAACGCCGCACCAAACTATTATCACGAATAATATAATCTAAAACATTAGTCATTAAAAATAATAATATCAAATTGGATTTTTGTAAATAAAATCAACTTGACGCTGTATGCCGCACTCAAGGAAATAGAAATTTCGATAAATATTTCATTTTCTCGAGTGGGGATAGAACCCACAACCAGTCGGTCTTACAATCACACTTTGTGCCCCTGCGCCACGACTGGCCTCAAATTTTTATAAATACTTATATTTATTTCACTGTCCACGTGTAAATCTGTCCGTGTTATAATAATAACATATAATTTTCCACCATTGTAAGACCAGTAATATTTCGCAGCGAATACTGCCGCGTCATTCATGGGCCTCGCGTGGTTCTCGACCTATGCGGCGTTCATGTTGACCCAGATGCTCTACGAGGACATCAGTTTGACAACTAAACTGCTGCTGAGCCTTATATCTAATACCGCCGTGGGCTATGCCCTACAGATGCTTATCATTTGTGAAGGCTCATCTAGAGGTGAGTTTCGTTTGTTGTTTTTGCCTTAATGTATGTGTTTTTTTTTCAATTAGTAAATATAGGTAATGCTTATGTTTATATTTGGTTAATTCAAGGTATCGTATGAAATCGAAGTTCATTAATCATACTTTCAATATAATACGAATCAAAAAAATTATTAAGTATCCATCTCGTTTATTATATTTATAGCTCATTTGCGTATTTTTCATCCTTTAAATTCATATTTTATTAAGAAAATTTTATATTTTTTTCTAGCTTCACGCTGTATCCCACGTGTAAGGGGTAGGCAGAGAAAATCTAGTATTAAAACACTCCGCTCCCCCCTTCCCTCCGAATATTGGAGACATTACGTGTTGAGTGGCGGAAATCAACGCCGCGCTGCGCCACGACTGGCTTCATTTATATATTTTTTTCTTTTCTAAGTTTATTTAAAGTTAGGAATTTACATATACAGTTAAACAATACATACTTGTGTGCTTATTATATAATTTACATAAGTGCCACGCGCTCCATAAGTTACTTGTATTATCGTTACACGAGTAGTTATCACGAGTTTTCCGCACGGTTTTGTAGGACATAATCTATTAGATATCTATTACATTTTGATGTTTGTTCTCTCTGCCTATCCGGCACGTAGGATAGGCAGAGGGAACCTAATGTTAAAACACTTCCGTTCCCCACTTTCCGCCGAATTCTGGAGGCATTGCATGTTCAGTGGTGGAACTCTACGCCGCGCTTTGGCTCGTTATCAGAGTGAGGATAATAAAATACTAAATATATCTTCGAGTGGGAATCGAACTCACAACCTGTTGCGTCCTTATGCCCTGCCCAACGACTGGCCTCACTCACTCACACACTGATCTTTTTACTGTGCACTCAAAAGGCACTCTAAGAGTTTACATAATATCTCTTTGTTTGTTATATTTTAATTATTCATAAATAAATACAACCATAGAAATAATCTTGTACTGAAGTTTCTTGGGTCATTTTTTTTGTATTGCTTATACAGTCGCAAAAAAAACATCATAATTTAAAAATTTCCATTGACGTATTATGGTAGAACAGTATTCATAAGTAAGTACATATATATATTGATATAGGCCACGTTAAACTAGTTTCAAATAGTCAAAAAAAAATGGCCGCACTAAGTTGTCTTGTATAGAGGTGATGTTATGTTTTATCTTTCACTGTAAACGCGACAGTTTATAGATTAGATTTTCACTTTTTCATGTCTCCAGAATTCGACAGAGAGTCTTAACGGGAATGGAGGTGTCTTAACATTGATTCCCAGGTTCCCTGCGCCTACACTGTTATGTGCGGGATACAGCGTGAAGCTAAAAATAAATTATAAAAAAAAATTCTAGAAAAACACGTTTTCATAAGTGCATATAAAAGCCTATTTCTGGGCTGAAGTGTAAATATATGTGCTTTTAATTATAATATTTGATTGTAAAAGCGTGGGACGCTGTAAAAAAAAAGACTTTCTTGTAAACAAATACTAATACTAACTCGCTGGCGGAAGCTGCATGATGTCGCACAAAAGCAAATCTTGATGGATAGATAAGTATAATTTTTGACATTGACAAAAGATATTTTTTACGAAGCAGGTAACACATTCGTCATCATAATTTTATTATCTATGTTTTACAATATTCTAATAGAATTGAAGACATGACACTATATAAAAGTTATAACTGTAAATAAATATGAACATGACATATATAAATTCATTATATGCTTAGACACTTGTAATAAACACTTATTTATTACTATATATTATTTTTACTGCCAAGAGTGGTTGTTTCTCGCAAATTTTATGTTTGTAATTTTTTTTATTACCACGGATGTTGTAAGCCAGTGGATGGATTTTGACAGTTGTAGTTGTAGTTGTCTCAAAAATCCAGGTGTGCTTAGTTAGTGCGTGTCGGACTCGCCCACCAAGGATTCCGTACAAAAATTGGAGATGTCGAGCTTTTTCTGAAATTCCCTTTCATCTGATACCTCACTTAAACTAGCAGCTTTAACACTAAATTTTACCCGCCTTTTAAGACTATTATTTTTCTAGAATTTAACCACAAATGTGTAGTTTTCAGATTATTTCCTGAACTAGCACTACATGTAAATGCTAGCTGCCAAATTTCATAATTCTGAGTCAACCGGAAGTATTCTTTTAATTTTTTGCAATATAAACGACCATATCGTATATTTTTTAAGTAAATGTAGAAATACGATTCTTTCAGGAAATCAAGGGACCGTAGTGAGACATGAGTGTATGGTTTAAATTTCAACTCGATATCTCCGAAAGTCCTTGAGATAAAGACTTGACAGACATACAAACAAACACACTGACGAACGGACAACAAAGCGATCCTCTAAGGCAATGATTCTCAACCTTTTTTTTGTTGCGGCACATATTTAACGATTTTAAAATTTGGCGGCACACAAAGAGAAATTATTTACTACAACACACTACATAAATAGTTTATGACAAAAATTTTAAATATACGAATTTATTTTTTTGTGGATTAAAATATATATTCATGTTAAAAATATTTTTCTTTTCAAAATAATATAATTTAATTATATTAACATTATTATATATTTGCAAAATTTGGCGGCACACTTTTGAAATTTGGCGGCACACAAAAGTGCCGCGGCACAGTGGTTTAGAATCACTGTTCTAAGGGTTCCTTTTATTCTTAAGCGGTACGGAACACTAAAAAATAAAATGACATGCCAAAATACATACATACATACATTATAAAATTTTATAAGACCTTTTTATTATACGGAATACTTTACGAATAAAATTTTAATAAATGTCTTTGTATATCTTATTAGTTCAAATCTGCGTATGAAGAACAACTAACTAATTATACCCTACAGACATACATACCTACCATTGAATACAATTCTTGTAACTGACTAAATAGCCTTGTAGCTTGTGGTTTATTGATGTACTTCGATGAATTGGACTTTAGTAGCGATCAAATTAATAATATAGAGAAATGTTGTCATTTTGTGTGATAAGTCCATGTCTAAAAGCTTTTTTTTAAACGAAAACTCACTTCACATAATATATGTATATGATCATTTATAAATTATCCAGAGTGGGGAACGGAGTGTCTTAACACTAGGATTTTTATAAATTATCCAATTCATTATTTTAACAGCATTCAGTGTAATACATGTGGATGAGCTTTATAATGTAGAGTTTCTAATATTTCAAATAAGTAATATTTTATGAGGCCAGTCGTAGCGCAGAGGAACAAAGTGTGACTGTATGTGAAATCGACTGGTTGTGGGATCGATCCCCATTTGAGGAAATGAAATATTTATTTACATTTATGTTTTAATTTCTTCGCTCTGGTGTCAAGGCAAATCGCGGCGTTTAATTCCGTCACTTAACACGCAATGCCTACTGAACTGGGGGGAAAATGGGGAACGGAGTGTCTTCTTAACACTCGGTTTTTTTTATATATTTTATTTCCTGGAGTGTGAATCGAACCCACAACCTGTCGCGTTTACAGTCGCACGCTTATGCCTCTGCACCACGATTGGCCTCTAGTATTTCTATCATCATAATATAATAAAAAACATATTATGGTTGCAATTTATTTTATAATTAATAACATAATTCCTTCCTTGATTCCTAATCAATGTACACTGCACTATACATACCTATATATGAAACGTACCCATAGCACGCAACGTGAACACGTCATCTGTTTCGTTCGTTTAAACCATCGGTCCCCAACCAGTGGTCCGTGGAGCAGTAGTGGTCCGCAGCAGCGAAAATATGGTCCGCAAATGATTTCAAATTTTGGTGTTTCAGCAAAGTCTGCCTACAGTTAAGTTGTTTCCTCAGTAAAACATAAAATACGTTGATATCTAAATTTAATATACTTTGAAATTCATTGATTTATAATATACACTTAAAAATTCACACATTTTTTTACTTTTAATTTTTTTTTTGTTTAATTATTAATTTATTTTTAATATACAAAGTGGTCCCTGCTAACAAGAATTTTATAAAAGTGGTCCCTGATCTATAAAACATTGGGAACCCCTGGTTTAAACAGTACGGACAACAAACTCCTTTATTCACTTGATTGTCGTTGGAATTAAACTGAGTGACCAAGTCTATTAATGTCTTTAATAGCTAATTTATAATATTTCATATATGTAGTTCTCTTTTTTAACATTTTTAAAGTGTTATCCATACTTAGGAAAGAAAAATACTTATTTAGAAAACATATAAAATACTGCGTTTTGGATGTCAGAATTCAATGTTTTAATTTTATTTAAGCAGATCAGCTACATAAAAACATTTAAAAAATTAGCATCCTCTGACTTCAAAGTCAGTGTGTGAATTGGATATATGCCTACTGTGCCACAGTGGTATCAAAATATGTCATAATATATAAAATTTCAGATAAACTATTATGTTAACTTATATAACAATCCATATATGTTTAGGTATAGTTTCCGATTAAAAATATATTGTTGTGATTACTTTGCATTATCGCGGCGTTGAGTTCTGCCACTCAACACGCAATGCCTCCAGAATTCGGCAGAAAGTGGGGAACGAAGTGTCTTAACCAAGTCTAGTCTACATTATATAAACTAGGTTCCCTCTGCCTACCCTGCTGTGTGCGGGATACAGCGTGAAGCTGATTAATTTTTTTTTATTTTACTTTGCATTATTCAAAAATGTCAAGATCGTCAACCTACTTGTTTTTATAGTTTTTTACACGCTAAGCTAAATTTATTTGCGAAGGCCACACTTTTTTATTTCCAAACCAATTTTGATTGTTTGTATAGTTTTAGATAATTTTCATTGTTATAGAAGTAGGTACCTAACATGAGAGATGTTGATTTTATTATTTATATAATATTTACTGACTAGACTAGAGACCAGTCGTGGCGCAGGGGCACAAAGTGTGACTGTAAAACCGACTGGTTGTGGGTTCGATCCCCACTCGAGGAGATGAAATATTTACTTTAATTTATATTTCCATTTCTTCGCTCTGGTGTCGAGGAGATCGCGGCGTTGAGTTCTGCCACTCAACAAGCAATGCCTCCAGAATTCGGCAGAAAGTGGGAAACGGAATGTCTTAACACTAGGTTCCCTCTGCCTACCCTGCAGTGTGCGGGATACAGCGTGAAGCTGATTTATTTTGATTTTTATTTACTGACTAGTGTCAAATCATATTTCTAGCTATCATAGTAGGTATCATTTATGACTAATAGGGTTTTTCCTTTACGCATTTATTTTATACATGCACCTATTCCTGATCCATTTTAAAAAGAAAAACAAATGAAATCGAAATTTAAGCTCGTCGTGTACACATAAACCTTGAACAACTTTACTATCAAACTTTAAAGTATGAGAAAATGTAATTTTGTTGTAATGTTGAATATTGGAACTCAACGCCGTGCTTTTGTTTCGTTGCCAGAACAAGAAAGAAATAAAAAGTCCCCTAAGTGGGCATCGAATTCACAACCGTCGTGCTTACTGTTGCTGTATCGCCACCACGGCCTTAATATATTATAGTCTTTCATTTTAAAATTATAATTCTTTAAAAAGGGTGAATTCTTAATTTTCCCTAAAAAAATAATAATATATAAATAAATAATAATATAAAATTGACTTTCACTATATCTAACATGTATTATTTATAAAATAAAACCAAATTCATTGTTTCAGGTTTACAGTGGAACGAGTTTTTCACTCCAGTTTCCTACCACGATCAGTTTCAACCCGGTCATGTAGCTTTAATGTTAATATTAGATTCAATTTTGTATATGTTAATTGCAATGTACGTCGAGAAAATTCGCCCTGGAATGTATGGAGTACCATTGCCTTGGTACTTTCCCTTTACAAAAAAATTCTGGTCCCCAGATAAAACTAAAATGGCAGGTAAGTCGATTTTTATTAAACCTATTTCTTCGTGTTTATATAGTCGCAGGACGTCAGACTTTTTTCCTTTATATCTAGATATTTTTCTTATATAGTTTTGCTCTGTTTCTTTTCTTTTGAAACTGGTTACTTCAACGTTGGGCCTTTGAAGACCAATACTAGAAGTTTGCGAAATAAATAGAAAAATCACTTCATATCTTGATTTGCCTTTACGTTTTTTGGCTTTTCGCGGGGCAGGCAGAGGGAATCTGGGAACCTAATTTCATTCTCTACGAACTCCCTAAAAAGATTTCGTCCCCTACTCTCCACCGTCTCTGAATGCATTGCGTGTTGAGTGGCGCTAAAGTATTAAAGCTAAATAATATTTTTATGTTTTTCCTATAAACATGTGAACATTTATACAATAGTAAATAAAAACAATTAATGTAATAAAACAATGAATATTCCATTAAGCGAATAGTGGTTGTTCATAATAATAATAGTAGTTAGTTAGTTGTTATATATAAAAAAAAAATCACCTTCACGCTGTATCCCGCACACAACAGGGTAGCCCGAGGGAACCTAGTGTTAAGACACTCTGTTTCCCACTTTCTGACGAATTCTGAAGGCATTATGTGCTGAGTGGCAGAACTCAACGTCGCGCTTACCCTCGACACCAGAGCGAAGAAATGGAAATATAAATTTAAGTAAATATTTCATCTCCTCGAGTGCGGATCGGACCCACAACCAGTCGGTTTTACAGTCACACTTAGTGTCCCTGCGCCACGACTGGCCTCAAAAAAATATGGTAAATACATATACTTGTGCATTTTACATTTTTTTTGTAATTAGATATCGCAACCCTGTTTAAATATTTCTGGGGACCAATAAAACTTGAACCAATAGTGAAGAAACTTCACTAAAGCGAGAATAAATCCTAGCTTAATTGACTTTGGCGTTTGGATGATATCCAAGAGGCACGCGTTAAATCCGCTACGTTGAAATGTTCTTTTTTACACTGTAATGCGCACATGGCAGCGTAGGCAGAAGGAAATCTAGTGTTAAGTCACTTCGTTTCCATTAAAACCCCCTTTTTTGCCGAAGTCTGGAGGCATTGCGTGTTTATTGGTTTGCCTTGCTACTTGAGCGATAAAATAATAATTAATTATTAAATATTTAATCTCTTCGAATGAGCATCTAACCCACAATAACTCTTGCTTACAGTGGCATGCTTGTACTCTTGACCCACGACCCTATGTTTGGCTTTGGCCTTATGTTCCATGGCTTGAAATGTTCATAAAAAACATAAACTTTTATAGAAATGTTTGCATAAAATACTTAATTTTTTACATATATACAGTTAATCTAACTCAAATTCCCCAAAACTATTTATGAATAGAACACACTAGATATATGAAAATTCAAGGTCTATTGTTATAAAATCTATTATTTCCTGTGTACTTTGCACTGATAACTAGGTGTGGCTATCTATAATATTCAAGGACTTCCTCATAAATAATACAATTTATATTTGAGAAATATTTTTTAACTGTACTTTTTTTATATCAATAATAAACCTATAAACATTATTTGTATGTGAAACATACAAAAAAAAAATGATATATTTATTTTAGACAAACTAAATATTAAATTAACACACACAGCCCAATAATAATGCAGTTTATGTGAAATTTAATAATTTAAGTGATGTCGCAGGTGTAACGAACGACCACGTCGTCGATCAAGAATACAAGAATGCCTTGCTGAAGGTAGTTCATGATGAAGAGCCGAAAGGAGTACCAATGGGTATTAATATAGAGGTAAAGCGCAACCATCACATTCTTTACTAAATCAACTAACATTATCTATTCTATGTATTCTATTGTTATTTTTCTATTCTTCTTATAATAAAACTAGCGACCCGCTCGCGGCTTCGCCTGTTTCTTCTACAAAATTATTTATTTTCTCATCTGAATTACTTTTGAGATCTAATAACATTATCATTTTAAAGACTATGTCTATACAAAATATCTATACGGCTCCAGCTAAGATTTATAGTTTTATTACATGTATAAATTGTACGCTGTCTGTACGTGGAAGTTATATGAGAAAATCTGTTATTGATAGCATTTTTCAGTGTAACAGAAATCAATGATTTTTAAAAATGTTGTCTTTTTGTCTGTGCACTCTACCACCAGAAACAATGATTTTTAAATATGTCTGTTTGTCTGTGCGCTCTACCACCAGAAACAATGATTTTTAAATATGTTGTATGTTTGTCTGTGCGCTCTACCACCAGAAATAATGATTTTTAAAAATGTTGTTTGTTTGTCTGTGCGCTCTACCACCAGAAACAATGATTTTTAAATATGTTGTATGTTTGTCTGTGCGCTCTACCACCAGAAATAATGATTTTTAAAAATGTTGTTTGTTTGTCTGTGCGCTCTACCACCATAAACAATGATTTTAAAAAATGTTGTCTGTTTGTCTGTGCGCTCTACCACCAGAAACAATGATTTTTAAAAATGTTGTCTGTTTGTCTGTGCACTCTACCACCATAAACAATGACTTTTAAATATGTTGTCTGTTTGTCTGTGCGCTCTACCACCAGAAACAATGATTTTTAAATATATTGTATGTTTGTCTGTGCGCTCTACCACCAGAAACAATGATTTTTAAAAATGTTGTCT